>CANNZV010000973.1:73569-134934 GCA_947561585.1 Caprella mutica
GTGATGATTGTAAATAGGTGTGATGATGTACAGTCAGAGAAAAGAGTCACTGTGATGATGTACTATCAGAGAAAAGAGTCACTGTGATGATGTACTATCAGAGAAAAGAGTCACTGTGATGATGTACTATCATAGATAGCAATCAATATACATACAATAAAAGTATAATTTTTCTAACATGTTCATATATCTTACTAGTTTCAACCTCTTTCAACAAGAATACTACAATTCATATAAAAATATACAATCCGACACGACATATACTTTTCTTAATTATATTTGCCAGGCTTAAACAAGTTGTTAATAGAGTTTGTACATTGCGTGAAAAATAGATATTATTAAGTATATTAATATACAGAACTTGATATAATATATATATATATATTATTTATACATCACATGACAAAGATGTATAAAAGAAGGTATTCAATAGAATTTCGTTAAATATGAATACCAATTTAGACAAAGTGACATATTTTCTATACGTTGAAGATTATTAAAGCAATATGATTTAGTCACGTATTATTAGCGATAACAATGGAATGTTATTTACATATAAGTTTTATTATAGTCTTCTTAGAGGGTACGCTATTTAATATCATGTTTAACTGACTTATAATTGTGCCTAATTTACGATACCTAATATGTTATTCATGGCGCACATTGATTTTAAAATAAATTGAGGTGGGGGCTTGTGTTTGAAAAGGTACATAGTTTGTACTGGTAATTTGCTATCTAAATTAAATATGTGTTGGCTTTATTTAATGCAATATTAGTTGGTGTAATGTAGCATTTGATTTCAAACTTTAGAGCCAAATAATTGGGTGGAACATTTAAACCATCTGTTGTGTGATGTCAACCAGAAAGAGAGAGGAGCACATATGAGTGTGTAGATGTACTGGTGAGTGTGTAGTTATGACACATATGAGTGTGTAGATATGTGTAGAAATGACACACATGAGTGTGTAGATGTACTGTGAGTGTGTAGAAGTGACACATATGAGTGTGTAGATATGTGTAGAAGTGACACACATGAGTGTGTAGATGTACTGTGGTGAGTGTGTAGAAGTGACACACATGAGTGTGTAGATGTACTGGTGAGGTGTGTAGAAATGACACACATGAGTGTGTAGAGGTGTAAAGTTTTGACACACATGAGTGAGTTAGAATAAATGAATAAGTAAATCTGTCAAATGTTAGTGAAAAGACTCACATTTGTATTTTAAGGTCAGGAAAGTTTAATTGGAATCTAATCTCGCGAAACTGATTTCTCTATATAATAAATATAATATATATCTTAACAATGAGGAATATTTAGCAGGGAAAGGGTTGATTAGATATATTTTATTCAGGGTTTAACTCGATTGAATTTAATGGAGAGGCATAGAGAATATATATGATTTTATATTATATATTTTACGTATCTTATCGATAATAAATAAAAGACAATGGAATTATATAAGTAGTTATTTTAAATTATTAATGGATGCAATGAGTTCTTATATAAATTATCTATCGAAATTAAATATTAAACAATGTTAGAATTGGGAGCTTTACAATACAATTTGGTATATAAAAATTAATGAGGTCCACTGTATATATCACATAGAATATTTATTAATGTTATATGCAATGGTCTATATACTGTACATACAGAAACTAGTGGAAGTGAATAGTTAATTTTAATGTAATTAACCTTTTCCAGGTGGGAAGTACTATATGTTAATTTAATATCTATATATTTATTTTCATACGTTATACATATGTTAAACTAGTAGGTATATGACGATAATTTTCTCGTGATAATGTAAAACTGGTAAAACAAAATTAATAATTTTTAATAATTATCTAGTATATATTAATATTAGTGATTAATTAAAATGGATGTACACAATGCGACATTTAAAATTATATTCTAATTAATGCAGTCAATAATTATGAAGTAAAATAATGACATTTTGAAAAATAATGATATGTTAATTAAAACCAACAATATCAATCGTTGTAAGTAAAGTATATCAGTGAAAAGATAATCTACATTGATTAATCATAATAATCGTAATAAATAAAAAGTGACACTAAGGAATTTTCTTTAGATTTAGTTTCTAATCTTCTATGTCCCCACCATAACTTTCCCTCTTAATCTTCTATGGCCCCACCATAACTTTCCCTCTTAATCTTCTATGGCCCCACCATAACTTTCTCTTTCAATCTTCTATGGCCCCCCACCATAACTTTCCCTCTTAATCTTCTATGGCCCCACCATAACTTTCCCTCTTAATCTTCTATGGCCCCACCATAACTTTCTCTTTCAATCTTCTATGGCCCCCCACCATAACTTTTCCTCTCAATCTTCTATGGCCCCACCATAACTTTCCCTCTCAATCTTCTATGGCCCCACCATAACTTTCCCTCTCAATCTTCTATGGCCCCACCATAACTTTCCCTCTTTATCTTCTATGCCCCCACCATAACTTTCCCTCTCAATCTTCTATTGCCTCACCATAAGTTTCTCTCTCAATCTTCTATGGCCCCACCATAACTTCTCCCTGGGTATTGACGTATAACCGATATAGTTATAGGCTAAATGACTTCTATTTATGGTACCTTAAATGATAATAAGATCACATAAAGTTAAAGGCATAACATCACTGTCTCTTTTTAGGACACCCATAAAAATAACACTTAATGTTGCCATAATATAATACAGGTGAACCTAACTAAACAATTCCAATTCGGAAGAAGAAATCAGTGTAAAAATAAGGCAGTGAAGTTACTGAGTTAAGATGAACAGATAAAATGATAATAAAGCGTGTTAAAAATATGTAATGGGGAATATTTTCTTGTAAGAAGTAATGGAAAATATGGCCTTAGAATGAAATAATGGGAAATTATTGCCTTCAAAAATAATGGAAAAATGAAAACTTCAAAAAAATTCATGGAAATTTTTTTTTTCCGCAAAAAATATTGGAAAAATTTTTCTCAAAAATTTTACAAATATCTTTTATACATTTGGCTAGTAAGTTTGTTGGTAAAAAGGGTACGGTGTTGGTAGATGGTGTTGGTAATACAGTGATCCATAAAGAAGGTATTAGTTTAATGTTAATGAGCTTTGAGTGGCTATTTTAGATAAGAAAAAGGCATCAAAATAGCACCAGGGGGCGCTGTCGTACAACCTATAAGTTAAATACTTTAGACTCGTCTTATTTAATTCAAACTGCTTCAAATCGGTGGTTAATTAAAACTACATACAAATTATATGTGGTAAAACACATAGAATTTTAACCTATTTAAATATATCGGTTACATGGATAGGTTCCAGGAAAAAATACACCTCTATTTGCTTTATACATACATATATAGCTAATTTTGCACGTATATATTTGAAAGAGTTTGTCTCTTTTTTCTGAACAGTTTTATTATTTTCATTATCATTGGCGCCCAAATAATTAATTTACAAGTAATCGTTTTTAATTTATTTTTAAACTTACAATAAATGAAGTGCAACCGATACATTATCGTCCATTTTATTATTACGATAAGCAAGTTATATCTAGTCTCCAAACATGTCCATATAAATCAACTATATGGTAATAAAACGTCCGCAGTTTCACCGTAAAAATAGATAATACGGCGGTAACAAACCGCGGTGTGTCCCGAGCAATAGAGTCACAGTCCCTCATTAAATGGTGGTTAGAACAGGTATGAGGTATAACAGTAATAATCATTTAGTGGAGTATACCTATACACAGAGATGAAGTTATGGTGGGGCCATAGGAGATTGAGGTGGGGGGTACTCAGATAATCGTTATGGTGGGGCCATAGTTGATTAAAATGGGATACTCAGAGAATTGTTATGGTGGGACCAAAGAAGTTTAAGGAATTGTTATGGTGGGGCTATAGGAGATTAAGAAATAAATAATTAAATAATAAAACTTATTTAAAAAAAATCAGTCAACTATAAATTTAAAATCAAATTACAATATTATTTCAGTTTATTAAAATGTGTATATATGTGAATAAGTATAATTTTCATCTATTTTATTCCTCAAATCAATAGTAATGGAACAAATAAAATGTAGATTTATATATAGTTTTATCTAAATATATATATCGGTTTAATTAAATACCTAGTTACATAGTATGTAATTTTCACGCTATACATAGGTAGGGAGACTGCTTCTAATAAGTCTCTTTATTAACGATAATGAAATGCATCTAATCAGATGATAATGACAAAAATGATGATAAACAAAAACAAGAAACAGGGACGTATGCACGTGAAGTAATGCCTTCTAGATGTGACTGAGGCCTTACCATGAGGAAAATGTTAAAAATCTTTGAAATACGTGACACATGATGATTTACATGATGATTATATTTAGGATAGTTATAAGATATATAAAATAATTCGTTCCATTTTTCTTTCATAAAATCGTCATAATTATTATTTTTCTGTGAGTGAAAAATGGTCAGATGTTTTGGTGATGATCAGGTCGTGTAGCAGAGGCTGATGAGGAGGCATTGCGCGGTCTACCGATGTGCATTGTAATTACCGCCTTAATTACGGATATTAATCTTTATAATAAGGGTGGCTAGAGCTAGAGACTTTAGAAGAGGGAAACACGTTGTCACGGCACAACAATCCAGGCCACTGTTTATATTTATATATAAGAGACATGTTTAGGGGAGGTCTAAGCCACAACATTTGAAAGGAAGTTTTTTCATGTAAATGTTACTAAAAAAAATACTTACGAAATGATTCGTGGATAAAATTATAAAAATGATCTAATATAAAAATCCTTTTATATTTCAACTATTTAGGC
Source organism: Caprella mutica (assembly GCA_947561585.1). Classification (NCBI taxonomy): domain Eukaryota; kingdom Metazoa; phylum Arthropoda; class Malacostraca; order Amphipoda; family Caprellidae; genus Caprella; species Caprella mutica. Next base: position 78,396 of record CANNZV010000973.1, read on the forward strand.
ACTATTGTTGTTTATTTAAATAATAATTAGATGCATAATTTGCATGTATATGTTTAATTTTAATATATTTACGTTAATTTGTTTTTTATTTAGTCACAAAATTGTGTGTGGTACAGTCAAAGAAAAGTTTATCGATAATGTTTTTTTTTACAGTTTACGTATTTTAAATTTACAAAAAGAAACTTTTCAAATTGTAGTGTTTTTAGATATTTTAAAATTGTTCTTGGTACATGACGATGAATTTGTAAGATTTGAAAATAATAGGAAATTAAAAAAACTGTGATTTGTTAAATCATGCTTTGACTCTTTTCTCAGTGCAAAAAATGAATGTCAAATGATTTGGGGTGGTAGGTATAAAGGGATTTTATTTTAAATTATTTCTGAATATTATAAAAAATGGCTTTGAAATTTTTAAATTTACTATGATCAAATATTAACTTTACATGTGTTCTCATAGTTGCATAAGCTCGTTTATAGTTCTGGTCGAGACATTATTAATTTAAGAACGAAAAGATGAAATACATTTCTAAATTTCCTAAAAAATAGCCAAGACAAGATTTAGAAGAAATTTATGACAAAAAGATTTAGGAAGCAAACTTAAAAAATAGTTATGCGTAGTCCAAGGCAAAATTTAGTTGGCTCGACTAAAATTTAGTCATGTTCAGTCCAAGTGGTTCTCTAGGAGGCCTTTTTCTCCTGCAATGCAATATTGCATTATTATGCAACACTGGCGATAATTTCACCCTCATTATCCCGAGAAGAGAAGGGATCTTAGAGAGGCAATCTGAGTATTTTTTAGCCTCTCCCCTCCGACAGATGGCGTCTGTACCAACCCTCAGCAATGAGATTGGCCTCCCTACCGTGATGATTTGGCCTCCCGCTACTGTGATGATTTGGCCTCCCGCTACCGTGATGATCTGGCCTTCATCTACCGTGATGATTTGGCCTTCAGCTACCGTGATGATTTGGCCTCCCGCTACCGTGATGATTTGGCCTCCCGCTACCGTGATGATTTGGCCTTCAGTAATTTTACTGATTTGGCCTCTCTTCATTGAGTAAATTTGGCCATAAGTAATTCTACTGATTTGGCCTTCCTTCACCTTACCGATTTGGCCTCCCTTTTATGGCTAAGCTGATTTGGACTCTTTTACATTTCATAAAATAAATTGTTTATTTTCAAAAGCTCTTCCGAATCTAATCATTGTTGGAAACCTGACAATTTTAACAATTTATTTATTTAAAGATATACAAATTAAGCAATATATATTGGGCTATATATCCAAATATACACTGCGCTATACATTGAGCTATACATTGAGCTATACTTTGAGCTACAACCACGGATCCCTCCTAATTCAAATCGATCTTCCCTACATGGGGTACACCATCATATACCGAACAGCCAGCAGCTTTCCGTCCACTATATCCATCTATGACCAACTGACAGTAATTAACACAAATTAATATATATTATCCTACATAAGTTTTAGGTGTAAAAAGAGAAAAAAGATGAAGGCTATACATCGCCGCATGAAAAGTACTTAGAGGCAATAAGTAGCTTGTTCCACGACAATAGTATTCACTGATATCATTCATTATAAAAGGGTTACGGAGAGTAATAATGAAATGAAAAATAAGATCGTCAAGGTTTTATTGTGATAATCAGCTTAGAACACCCTCCCAGCGATGCCGCCTGTAACTAAAGATCTGGACATAGCTTTTACAACTGGAGCATAAAAAATCAAATCGGATAGTGTAGACTTATTATTTATTTTCAAGAATCATTAAAATTATTAGATAACTTATAAAACTGAGGGAAGTTCAGTTTTTAACTATCAATGTCAATATATAATAATTTGATCGTCTATCTTCTGCTTTCGATCGGTATATGTACATCGTAAAATCGACGAATATTCCAAATCAACATATCGTAAAATCTTCTTTCGTCGGACATATTTTAGGACAATTTCTGACGATTTATATTCGAAATTATGTATAATAGAAAAAAAAATACTCTCCCGTTCAAAATTATTGAAATAATTTGATATTACCGATGCGTCAGGTCGTGCAGTGAGAAGGCATTGCTCATATTCAACAAGCTCAGAGAATATCTCTCCTAATATCGATTTTGTGTATCAAGTCCTCTCCTTGTGTATAATTAAACTATTTATAACCTAAGACTTTTATGTGATTCAAAAGAAGATTATTAAGTCCACTTTTTATAGACGTGAAGCAATGAACTTTGAAGCTTGCGGGGAATCATGAACTAAAGTTTATAAAAGTTAAACACAGTCAAATTTGATGTAATGACACAAATTTAGAAAAAGGACAATTGTCTGATTCACAGCTCAATATAATTTAATAAATCATTGTTGAATTTTTTGCTCGAAGAAATTTCACCATTTGAACGGGTAAAAAATGTATATTTAGAAGATCAAAATTTTAAATCTGAATTTTCTTTCCATTTAATTCTAAAAAAAATATATGCTGGAAAGATGCAATTTTCATAAAACTTTGAGAATTGAACACAAATCTTACAGAAGCCACAATAATTTGAAAGATGGCATCACATTTTGAAGTTTTCTTGTATTGCAATCTTCTGAAAGTTAGTCAGTACTAGTTTAGCAGTCATAGGTAGTGGTAGGATACGTGCCATGCACTCTCTCTATCTCTTCTCTCATATCAATCAACTTGATTGTCAAACATTTTCCATTATTATCATACCTCATTCACCGCAATATTATTCGCTTGTACGCTGCGTATGACTCCGTCGACGTCAGGCAGCAAGGCCTCTTTATGTTTTCGAAAACCAATTCAAATGACAGAAAACCAAACCACGACCAGTAGAACCGAAATCAGATGAACTTTTCGAATTACAATTGAAACAGCGTCACGGGCATCTGAATCGATTTGTATGGGTTTCAACCAAGCGTCATTTGGGTCATGCAGATGCAAAGCCACCCCATCGCCGAGAAATCGAATGTGCTCCGCTGCATTCGACCCCTCACCCATCCCTGCGTCGGTCACCCCCCATTCCCCGCTCATTGGACACTTTTTCAATTTGCTTTTGTTGCTGTTTTAGACAATCACTGTCCAATGGATTAGTTCCTAATTTTAAATATGAATGTTTGTTGATTAGAAGAATATTACGAAGTACTGAGAAATAATAATTATAAACAGATTCAATAAATGTTTCATTATAGAAAATTTGAGTTTTACTCTATCAAATGAAATTGAAGAAAGTTATATCATATATATAAGTTTAATTTGATGGAAAGAATATTCTATAAAAATTCAAATAGAGAATACAATTTTTATTGGAAAATTATATTGGAAAATAAGTTTTCTCCAGTTGAAATCATTGTACAACTTACACATTTAAAAAAGGTATGCAACTCAATCAGCTGACTGTCCTGATGACTCATCGGCCAAACCGAAATTAAAAAGCGGATTAACACGACGAAGCCCCGCCTCCTTATAATGCGGGTCACGGGATTAAAAAAGGCTTCTATTTCGTGATTAAGATTAAAAAGAAATTTAGTATAACCAATATACTTACTTAATTGAAGGTAAAGGGAAAATAGAATCTTTTAGAATTAGGTATTAATTTTGAAAAATATTTGCACAATAAATAACGATTGTGTTTTTTTTTTATAAATTATATTTTTTACTAAAAAAAATATCAATTGATTTGGAATATATATGTATATAGGTAAGGATTATATATCTTTTACCATTTTGTTTTTGTTTGATATAATGAATATGTGATTTGAATTTGAGTTATTTTTAATTATAGAAGTTATTGTTAATTGTAGATAAATTATTTAAAGTCATTTATAATGAAATAAAAATTATTAAAGTCGTCCATAATTATAAAAAAAAATGTTTAAAGTCGTCTATAATTATAAAAGAATTATTAAAGTCGTCTATAATTATAAAAAAATGATTAAAGTCGTCCATAATTATAAAAAAAATATTTATAACAAAATTTGTATTGTATTTCTTATTTAATTATTTAAAAAGTCGTACATTAACATTGGAATAAATCTCATGTACATAATTGGTAGCAACTCTTCATCTGGCGAATATAATAAGCGAAATTAACCTCCCTCCCCCCTCCAACATGATTATAGACTGACCAGAGTAAGGATTTCAATATCGATTTTCAACCCTCCTTGTGTACAAATTCGAACTGGTTTGGAGACTTTTCGGCAGCCAGATTACTTACAACAGTACATCTCAAGCACTTCTGCAGTTTAATTTAAGAAAAAGATTTTCTAAAATAAAATATACGCGATATATAAATTAATAAGTTTGTACTTAAGTGTTGGTCAGAAAATTTAAGGGTTGAACAATAGATATCTTGTATTATTTTCATATAAATGATACTAAAAACCGTTTAAATGCATTAACTTCTGATAGATGCTACTTGTAATGTTAATTCTGAGATTTCAGATTACTTGTAATATTTAAAATGAGTCCAGGCTGCTTTTGTACATTTTATTTTATTTTCCTGAGGGCTGTTTGCTGATCGGAACCTATATCAATATTGCCAATGAAGAATTTTTTGCACATCATTCGAATGGATTCATAGGGTAACAGGATATGGTAATTTAAAGATTGGTAGCATTGAAATAATTTAAAGTTATCACTTATATTGAAATCTTCATTGATGAATATTTTCTAAATATATTAATATGATAAAAGTGGATGGATTTCTGTTTTGACTTACCAGAACTGTGTTCTCTGTAGCTTTCGGAATCTTCCCTGTCCCTGTCGAAAGACAGATGAAGATTCTCCGGCTCCGGCTGAATCTGTTGCATGATCATGCTGGCTATTTTGGAGGAAGTGCTGTCGGCGACACTGCAGGGACTCGAAAACAGAGAATTTCCTGATACACCCGAGTAAGACGCAGCAGAAATGAAGCTGGCTGAAGAGGCTGGTGCTGGGGAAGAGTAGTGCAAGGGTGACGCGTTGGAGCGCTGATGTGAAGACGTTCTCAAGATCGGAGAGCAAGAGGATCTATGTGGTGGAGTCCGGGGGGAAGAAGAATTACGGCGAGGAGATTCTCCGTGCAGTTGGTTGATGGGGCTGAGTCTTTCACGGATGCCCTTACTGCTGTTGTTATTCAAATGATCTTGGTTGAAAGAAGTGGAAGGGCTGGAAGAAGTGGTTGGGGTGGTGGATAGCGGAGGACTGTGAGTCAGTATGGGATTATCATCGTGGATATTCAGGTTTTGGATGCTGGATAAGTCCTGTCTTATAGCAGCAGGCTGAAGGCTATTTATATTTTCCGTTGATAATATCATGTGTATAAAGTTTATTCAATTCCAACTCCAAAAAAATAAATCGCAAGGATTAGCGATAAATATGTAATTTATATAATTAGCACATACAAAATTTTCTATCGAGAAGAATTTCTTGCAATTATAAATTCTGAAAAAGTAAATAGTTCAAGTCATTTTAAAATAATTTTTTCTCAGATGGAGACTCGTTGAACTCTCTAGGTTCCGAAATATATTTTTCCTACTTACAAGATAAGAAAATGCTCACTCCAAAATCTTCCACGAGGCCTTAGCCAATGAGCTTAAGTAGTGGGACATTTTTTACCAACAATTCCAAATAATAATGGCGGACAGGACCCCCTTTCGTCCAACCAAAGGGGGGCTGTGTGCCGATAGGTCTCAAGAAGTACAAATTGACATAATGAGCCCGCCCACGACACAAAAACTTACCTCATTACCGCCCTTCCAGGCCTACTTACCCCTACAAAAAACGGATAAAACCCAAAAATTTATCATTATAAATGTGGATGCACCCTTTATGTCAATTCCTGTATGATTTAATTTCGATTTGCGTTTTGAAAAGAAGAGAAAAGGGGATAATTCACGATAATGTGGCAAAAATTGGTAATGAGCTGAGGGGTCTGGCATAAGCAGCCTAGTGGGCGGAGCTTTGGTGACAATGAGATCATCACGTGGTGAAATCAGAATAGGAATTCATCTGAAACTACATTTATAATGTCAAATTAAACTGGAATTATGAAATAATTTAAAATCAAGTTGTTATAATTTAAATATTGAAAATTGAGGGAAACAAATCTTGCACATTAATTTAATATTTGCAAATAGGTTGGATTTAGCTGTGGAAACATATTGAAAAGAAAAAAATGCTAACACAAAAAAATATTTTGAAATGATCTAGTATACTTTAGATATATCCAAACACGATCTACTAAATTGTTGCCGACAAACTACAACGATTACTGTCAATTTAAAGTTTTTTTTTTCACTCGGGCACAATCACAATATTTTCTTCCATCATCACCAAATAAAAGAAACTGCGAAACATCCTTTTTTTGCAACAAGAGAGCAGGTGCGATGATCTTCCAAGTGCCAATTGAGTCCCAGCTCATCAGGACAAGTGTCGAAATTAGATGATCGAGGAACCTGCTCGGCCGAGAGCTTCGGTCGGAATGAGTGACCGGTCCAGAGATTATTAGAGTAACATTGTCCAGCACTGGAGCTCCTCCTCTTGCTTCTCGGACCCACCCCCTAACAAATACACGGCCCGCCTCTGACGCGTGACCAGGCCTGAAAGCCCGCCTTACCATAATAGAATTTGCCTACAGAGTATCTGGAACTGACTTTGTTTGCTTAGTTTTCTCCTGGATTGTCTTGAACTCCTCCCACTTCCTGGAGATGACCCACCCACTAATTTCTTAGCTCCTCCTTCAACATTTCAATCCCGCCTTCATTTAGTCTGATTCAATCCTCCTTTTTTGGACTTTTTATTGTATTTTTGATCCCACCTATAGTAATTTGGATACCACCTCGAATGAGGACGCAAGCCACCCACTTTTCACGAAGGATTCGGACCCAGGTCGCCGTTTCTATACACTTCCATAGGATGGTCAGGTATTTTGGCCATCCGATTCGTGCCCAGCATCTATGTTAAGTTTGTGGGCAGTGTGCGCATGTATATTATAAAACGATAGGTTTGCTATTTTTTACATTTAGGAGGAGTGTCGTGTGTGCAGCTAGCAAGAGAAATCGTCTCGTAGAGAAGATTAGAGGAATAGGGAGGGAGATGTGATAATTGAGAGGAGGACGTCCAAATTTGTTGCACTGAAACGCACGCAAGAAGAATATTGAAACAAAACAAAAAGCGTAGCAAGAAAATAGATAGGCGGAGTCAGAATTTACGCGGGGTAGAGTATACCATGCGTCGCTTGAAAATTTGGAAACTGCACAGCTAGCTTATGTATGTATATTTATAAAAGGAGAATAGATAGCTATGGGGCAGGGGAAGGAGGGAGGGTTGAGACCAAAGAAAAAGTAAATAAATGAAGATGTGAGTACTTGATGAAAGGGTAAAAACGAACAAAATAAGAGATTTTTTCCCATTCGAATATACAGCTTGGTAATGTAAATAAAAGGTAACTATGTTACTGAATCGGATGAAAGAATCCTAAAAAATGTCGAAATATGATGTCCAGAGTAATTGGAAATTGACGAATGCACATGAAAGATATAAATCAAAGTGGAGGAGGCATACATATCAAACAAACCTTAATAAAACATTTCTTTCAACTAAATCATTTCAACATGTGTAATTGAATGTTAGTGAAACTATTGGTTTATTGAAAAATAGAGAATCGTAGACACAAATAAAATGAGATAGAAAAATAATAAATGGATAGAATTCCTATACACAAACAATGTTTTATTCTCATTCGGTACGTATAGGATTTTTTTAAATGATGAATCCTGATACTGAATTTAATAGTTTTTCGTTTATTTTACGATTTAATAGTTATTGCCTAAAAAATAATTACATAAATAAAGTATCGAACTGACCATATGTCAAATTATGCTGGCTTAGCTCATCCCAGTTAGAAATCATGGTGGGGCCACAGAAGATTAACTAGGGAACCCTCCTGATCTTCATTCAACTATCCTAATTTTCTATCTAATATATTTTTTTAACAAACTGCATATAATATTTTGAGAATTTACATGTCTAGATAATACATTTTCTCCTTGGTGGTATATGTAATTTTTTTCTAAGAGCATTAAGCATTTTGTTCCAGAAGCGTATGTTACATTTCATGTCCTCATATCTGCTATAGACTAACATTTAAGATAAAACTGGAATTATTTTAAAGATAAATTCAATATTTTTTTGTTATGCTAATGAATTTTTAATAAATCAATTAAATGTGAAGTGTTTAAAACTTATGGAATACTCCTGTTTAATTATACTGAACTATTTCGCAAATTCTCCATCCATTGTTGACCAAGTACAAAGGATTCGGCCAAGAATTAGTCCAATACTATAGGTCATTTTAAAAATAATTCCAAGTACACCAGCCCCATTATATCTCAATGAATGGAGCCATTGTCTCGCAATATAATTAGAAATACTCCTATAATAAGATGAATCTAATGAACTTCAGACTGGCTCGCTTCGACCGAATGCTACCCTGCTGGTCAACCCTTCTTTCGAATAATTATTGCCTTAATTCATCTCGTGTAATTTGTTCGCATATAAATTATGTACCGAGAGAACAATGCACAGTAAAAGGATATCGATTTCTAAGTCTGCATCCTTGGCAGGCGTTTATATGAAGTCCTTTGTACTGAAAGTATGTTTTGCTTTTGCATATAATATGAGGTATATGTTTAATATAAATATTATTACTGAAAAAATATTAGCTTTTGAAAATTATATTCATTATATCAGTTTGATATGAACTAAAATTTTTTAGTTCATGAAATTTTTTTCAATCATGCATATCGATGATTGAAACTTAACTCTTCCCTGTGCACTTTATTTATAACTAGATTACGTGCACTCGGTAGAGCGCATACCTTCGCCTCCGCTTTGACCTGTTCTCTACCAAAATTTAAGAAACTGCTAACTGGACAATAACCAAACGTCCCACCAAGTTTTATGCAATATGGTACTATACTTTTTGAGTTACAAATGACCTTGATCTTGACCTGTGACTGGATCGCTTCCAAAATTCTAACAGATGTTCCTGGACATTGACCAACAGTTCCATCAAATTTCAGACAATTTGGTTGAATACTTTTGAGTTATTGAGTTACAGATGGCCTTGATCTTTGACCTTTGACCCGATCGTTCCCAAAATCTAACAAAATGGTTCATGCATATTGTTCAATCGTCCCACCAAGTTTCATGAGATATGGTTCAATATTTTTTGAGTTATAAATGACTATGACCTTGACCTTTGACTGGATCGCTCACAAAATTCTACCAGCAGGTCACTGGACATGGACCAATCGTGTCGCCAAATTATAGGCAATTTGGTTGAATACTTTTTCAGTTAAGCGAATAACAAGATAATAAATAAATAAATAAATAAATAAATAAATAAATAAATAAATAAATAAATGCCGATGAAAATATGACCTCCTCGCATTCTGCGAAGGTAACTATTGATGGTTGTTTTAACCCTTCACTGTGCACTTTATTTACAACTATTGGTGGTTGTTTTAACTCTTCACTGTGCACTTTATTTACAACTATTGGTGGTTGTTTTAACTCTTCACTGTGCACTTTATTTACAACTATTGGTGGTTGTTTTAACTCTTCACTGTGCACTTTATTTACAACTATTGGTGGTTGTTTTAACTCTTCACTGTGCACTTTATTTACAACTATTGGTGGTTGTTTTAACTCTTCACTGTGCACTTTATTTACAACTATTGGTGGTTGTTTTAACTCTTCACTGTGCACTTTATTTACAACTATTGGTGGTTGTTTTAACTCTTCACTGTGCACTTTATTCACAACTATTGGTGGTTGTTTTAACTCTTCACTGTGCACTTTATTTACAACTATTGGTGGTTGTTTTAACCCTTCACTGTGCACTTTATTCACAACTATTGGTGGTTGTTTTAACCCTTCACTGTGCACTTTATTTACAACTATTGGTGGTTGTTTTAACTCTTCACTGTGTACTTTATTTACAACTATTGGTGGTTGTTTTAACTCTTCACTGTGCACTTTATTTACAACTATTGGTGGTTGTTTTAACTCTTCACTGTGCACTTTATTTACAACTATTGGTGGTTGTTTTAACTCTTCACTGTGCACTTTATTTACAACTATTGGTGGTTGTTTTAACCCTTCACTGTGCACTTTCCTCAATTAATTTTAAGTTTTGTTTATCGTGCAATAAATGTGTTTGGTTTTTTCATTTGAAAAATAATCCTCTTCTAATATTTTTATTACGTTGTAAATTATTACGCGACAAAATCATTCCCATTTCAATGATGGTATCAGTATATGTTTGTACGCTGTTCTGCATCAACATCTACTAAATCGATTAATTGTAACTGATGAAGATTTACTCAACATGTACTGAGTAAAATTTACAGGTAGTCTGCATAATTTTAAAATGAAGTATAAAGCTAAGAACAATCTTAATTTTTTCATAATTTTTATAAAGAAACTGACGTTTCGATTCAACGAGAAGCATTTGATGAAATGATTTTCGTTGAATCGAGACGTCTGTTTTATATATGAATTGAGATTTTTTATTACATTCTTACTTAACATCTGTTTGAAATAATGACTGAAAATCCTATTCATTTTAAATAATTTTTTTATATAAATTATGAAAATTTTCACCTTGGTTTCAGCCTTCTCCTTTATTTTTAAATTATCCTTAACATCTGTTGAAAATAACGACAGAAAATACATCATCCACCACCATTCATCTGAAGTGAAAGCGTCAGAGACTGTTTCGTCCAAATGCATTTTGGACGTCTAAAGAGAGAGAGAGAGAGAGAGAGCCGGGCAATCTAATTGCTGCAAGATAATCAATAAGCGCCTTCTCCTGTATCGCCTATAACTCCTTTGGCCGGACATTAGCATTTGCATTGTCCAGTGCCGTGTATTCAATTATGCCACCCCACTCGGACTCTCCCCCTCGAGGCTCTAAAACAAATCTTGCTGCACCTCAACTTATCCTACAGAGCTTCTCAATAACTTCTGATTTGAAGTTAGGGCTCCTGCTCCTTATTCTCTGAGATGTTGGTGCTATTGGGGCGCATTTGGCGCTATTGGGCGCTGTTAGCGCTATTGGTTATGAAACGCTGTTTGTTATATAAGACGCTGTTTGGCTTGCTTATGGGACGCTGTTTGGCTTATGGGACGCTGTTTACCTGGCTTATGAGACGCTGTTAGCGCTATTAGGACGCTGTTTGGCTTATGGGACGCTGTTTAGCTGGCTTATGAGACGCTGTTAGCGCTATTGGGACGCTGTTTGGCTTATGAGACGCTGTTTAGCTGGATTATGAGACTCTGTTAGTGCTATTGTGACGCTGTTAGCGCTATTGTGACGCTGTTGGTGCTATTGGTTATGAGACGCTGTTTGGGTTAGAAAACGCTGTTAGCGATATTGTTTTTTTTTATATTCGGGTATTTTTTCATCTGTTTTCGTTATCTTTTCCTTAAAAAAAAGTCACTTTCCAAAACATAAAATCATTCCCGATCATCGAAGATTATGATATGTTCTCTTATTCTTCCACTACCCCACCATAACGCTCCCTCAATCTCCCTTTCCCCCACCATAACATCTCCAACGCTACTCTCCCAGCAAAGCACCAAGCCTGCTGGTCACTGAGTAATGATTTGAAGAGCTGATTACTAATTAGGCTGAGACCTGGGAGATTCAAAAGGGGATTTGACGCAAGCCACTGGTCAGTCTGATGAGAAGCTGCAGGCACTTTGCTAATAAGCTATGCAGCTAGATGCACCCAAAGCAACTTGTGTTTAGATGCACCCAAAGCAACTTGTGTTTAGATGCACCCAAAGCAATGCAGTTTGTGTTTAGATGCACCCAAAGCAACTTGTGTTTAGATGCACCCAAAGCAATGCAGTTTGTGTTTAGAACTTTATCTCGTATTTAGTTATATCAACTGTATTTGGTATTTAGTTATAGCAACATATATAAATATATTTGCATGGTATTTGGTCATAGTAACCAGATTTAGAATTTAAATAATAATTTGACCGAAAAGACGGAAACAGTCAGAAATTATTGTTTATATCTTAAAATAAATAGGTAGTTTAAAGCTGACGAACGTCGATTTTCAAACGGTACAGCGATTGGTCAATATCCGACCGTTTTCTCACCACTGCATCTGTTGACCAGGCAATTCAACAGTCACTTACAACAGTCATTCAACAGACTGAGTGACCATACAACGTACGGTACAGTCACTTGGAACAGTCACTGCAGCTGAGACCATAACACATAGCTATGTGAATGACTGTCCTTATTATAGTGGGAAGGACAATGTCCCTCTTTTGTTCATTATAATTATATCAAACAAGGGACATAATTAAGGGAATTTGAAGTTGTCCATTATATAATATCTATAAATAATTAAGATGAACGCATATGTAATTACAAAGACCATCAATATCAATTATAGCTATTCAAATTTTGAATGCTATTGAATTCGAATGTAGTTATATTCTACATGTGTCTATCTATTATTTATTGAGCACACAATTTATGTTAAAGTATACATAGAAAAAATTAAATGGAATATTATAAATATCACAAATATTTTTTGTTTGTAATTAGGAATATATTTTATAATTTATAGCCGAGAAATTACAGTGGGCCATCGATGATTAGATTGTAACTAAACTTAATCTTCTATGGCTTCTCATTTTCGATGCTCATAGCCAATGCTCATTACTGAAGCTCATCACCAATGCTCATTACTGATGCTCATCACCAATGCTCATTACCAATGCTCATTCTCAATGCTCATTCTCAATGCTCATTACAAATGCTCATTGCCAATGCTCATTGCCAATGATCATTGGTAATGAGCATTACCAATGCTCATTTCTAATGCTCATTACTGATGCTCATTTCCAATGCTCATTACTGATGCTCATTTCCAATGCTCATTACTGATGCTCATTTCCAATGCTCATTACTGATGCTCATTTCCAATGCTCATTACTGATGCTCATTTTCAATGCTTATTACTGATGCTCATTTCCAATGCTCATTACTGATGCTCATTTCCAATGCTCATTACTGATGCTCATCACCAATGCTCATTACTGATGCTCATCACCAACGCTCATTACTGATGCTCATTTCCAATGCTCATTACTGATGCTCATCACCAATGCTCATTACTGATGCTCATTTCCAATGCTCATTACTGATGCTCATCACCAATGCTCATTACTGATGCTCATCACCAATGCTCATTACTGATGCTCATCACCAATGCTCATTACTGATGCTCATCACCAATGCTCATTACTGATGCTCATCACCAATGCTCATTACTGATGCTCATCACCAATGCTGTTTATGTTAATTTTCTTCAAAATCATTTCTACCTACTCTAAAAATTCCCTAAAACAGCTTTGGTCGACACGTTAGAGTCGGGGACTGAGGTATGGGGATTGGGGACAGAGTTATGGGGATTGGGGACAGAGTTATGGGGATTGAGGATTGAGTTATGGGGATTGAGGATTGAGTTATGGGGGTTGGGGACAGAGTTATGGGGATTGGGGACAGAGTTATGGGGATTGGGGACTGAGTTATGGGGATTGGGGACAGAGTTATGGGGATTGGGGACAGAGTTATGGGGATTGGGGACAGAGTTATGGGGATTGAGGATTGAGTTATGGGGATTGGGGACAGAGTTATGGGGATTGGGGACAGAGTTATGGGGATTGAGGATTGAGTTATGGGGATTGAGGATTGAGTTATGGGGGTTGGGGACAGAGTTATGGGGATTGGGGACAGAGTTATGGGGATTGGGGACTGAGTTATGGGGATTGAGGACTGAGTTATGGGGATTGAGGACTGAGTTATGGGGATTGAGGACTGAGTTATGGGGATTGAGGACTGAGTTATGGGGATTGAGGACTGAGTTATGGGGATTGAGGACTGAGTTATGGGGATTGAGGACTGAGTTATGGGGATTGAGGACTGAGTTATGGAGATTGAGGACTGAGTTATGGGGATTGAGGACTGAGTTATGGGGATTGAGGACTGAGTTATGGGGATTGAGGACTGAGTTATGGGGATTGAGGACTGAGTTATGGGGATTGAGGACTGAGTTATGGGGATTGAGGACTGAGTTATGGAGATTGAGGACTGAGTTATGGAGATTGAGGACTGAGTTATGGGGATTGGGGGCAGAGTTATGGGGATTGAGGACTGAGTTATGGGAATTGAGGACTGAGTTATGGGGGTTGGGGACAGAGTTATGGGGGTTGGGGACTGAGTTATGGGATGCTCATCATTAGAATGTATGTACATAGATTCGAAACATAATGTTTTCAAGTTAATGTTATTCTTAATTAATATCAAATCATTTTATGTATAATTATATATAAATATAGTTCGATGAATGCATGCGTGTTTTCTCGTGAAGATTGGCTCATAAAATTCTTCGTCCATTCTCTCTCATTAAATTAACTCTAGGATTTAATTCCTAACTTTGTAGTCGCGCAGAGACAAGAGCTCTTCAGATGTTGAGGAACTCCCATTCTTTACTCATTAATTTGAATCTTCATAATAAAGTCTCAGCAGTGAAATTGTCTTGGCCTTCCAAAAAGTCGGGGGACACTCTACTGAATTTTGAAAACTGGTCTCACTCATTTGTACCTAGATTTTCTTGATAATTATTTGTTAAGGATGGTCTTTACTCAATTAATTGAATCTTCATATGAAGCCTCAGCAGGGAAATTGTCTTGGCCTTCCGGCTGCAATCTACAAAAAGTCGGGGGACCTTTTACCGGTTTTGGAAAACTGGTCTGTAATTAACGGTCTGACGCTCATTTATGTCAAAATTTTCAAGATAATTATATACTAAGGAATTCTCATTTTTTTATATCAGAATATCATGATAATTGTACGTTAAAGGATGGTCTTTACTCAATTAATTTCAATCTTCATAATAAAGTCTCTGCAGGGAAATTGTCTTGGCCTTCCAAAAAGTCGGGGGATACTCTGTCGGATTTGAAAAACTGGTCTCGCTCATTTATATCATGATTTTCTTGATAATTATACATTAAGGAAGGTCTTTTTTTCTTAATTAATTTCATTCTTCATAATAAAATCTCAGCAGTGAAATTGTCTTGGCCTTCCGTTACAATCTACAAAAAGTCGGGGGACTCTTTACCAGATTCGGAAAACTGGTCTGTTATTACCGGACAGCCGCTCATTCATACCAAAATTTTCTTGCTAATCGTATGATAAGCGTCACTGACAAATACATTTTGTGCGTTAAATTGACACATATGTTAAATGGGAATCAATTTGGGACAATACCTAGTAAAATGGGTCATTTTCACTCATAGTAATGTGGGTTACCACAATTTTGTGAATTTCCGATCATATATGAAATGATAAACGTTTCCCCACTAGTATGAAGTAGAAATGATCAACTAGAAAAAATACCTAATTTATCTATTTTCAAAATTCAATGATTATAAAGTAATTATTAATATTTTGTCTCAGATACATCGTCGACTGTTTCACGGAGAAACCGATTCCCATTTGTCTGATGAAGAGCATTAAATCCCAATTAAGTAGACTCTCCAATGCACTCCGCCAACAAAATCACACTTAAAAATCTATACAAAGAAGGTCGAAAAAAGAAAGAAAAGTCAGCCAAAGGCGCCACTTGTTCGTCAATAAGTAATCCAAAGTTTGTTTCAAGCGATCAAAAAATATCTCACCCCCACCCCTCCACTTTAAGCACTCCAAGCCTCCTGTGTCATGAAACCTAACGTTGTTCCTCCGGTACGAATAACATAGCACAGGCTATAAAAGGTTCCTCGTCCTATGGATTTGGATTTAGGTACGAATAGTACAGTGTGGATGGTGAAATATGAATTCTCTCAAAGTTTATCTCATTAAAAGCTGCTGCAGTGTTGATTTATGAAGCGCTAACAATTGATTCAAAGAAAACTCTGATCAGCATAAAATAAAAGGCTTATATGATGGCTGCTCATCAGGGGCATTTTTGACGGACAATTTTTGGTGGAGAATAGTGAGAAAAGATGTAATTTATGGAGGAAAGCCTATTATCAACTGATTTGCGATCTAAAATCCCTATAAGTATGATTAACATGTCGTAAAATGATGTGAAAATTTGATGTATCGACTTATCTTTACGTCGATAATAAATAATATTATACGGAGTTCTTCTTCAGTATGAAATTGAACGGGAGATAGTATATGATTATATATAAAGATAGGTAGCTGAAAATTGATAGAAAGATAAATAAATAGGTAGATGAATAGTTTTAATTTACTCATCTTTTTAATATAGTTCCAATAATTTTTTTTAACTTGAAATATGGGTCCCAACATTTCAATATGCGTACATACATATCAATTGCTATGTGTAATAGCTAGAAGTATGATATGATATGTCACCCCCTGTCACACTGATAGATCTATGGAAGGTAACCTATACCCTCTGTTTATAGTTTGAATTATATATATAATAGAGGACAGCTAACGTATTTAATTCTCAAGGGAGATCCATATGTAGGCCGTCCACGGGCCACCCCATACAATAATACGAATTGGTCCTCACACAAAACAAGTTTTAATATTTACAATGCATATCTGTCTGCACACATTGTTTTGTCGGAGAGTCACGCCTTGTTGCCTATGCACACGTCTGAATCCAAAGGGTGAGGCCCATATTGTCATAAAGTTCAGTTTTTTCTCTTGATTTCGTGTAACCTAAGCTAGGTTCTCTGACCCATCCGACAACAAAACAAACACGGCGCCTAACGATTGACTTTGGGCTTTCGGACGCATGGTTCGAAGCTAGCTCTGTATTTACAGATACGTATAACGTCTCTGAATCTTTGATGACTTCGCGACCAAAATCTTGCTGAAAAATGACAGCTTTTATAGAAACACGTTCTGTACATGTTGTTAGTATGAAATTTAAGAACACGGAATTGGGTTGTCTTTACTGAGAACATAGATGATGTGATATACTTCATGCATGAAACAGGCTCAAATATGGAAAACATCTATGATGACAATTAAATATTTAAACATGAACACGTTTTGAATTGATTAAAGTAAACAACTTTTACCTGTTCGGAAACACGGGATTTCACAGTTGAGGAATAGGGACAGCTGTATTTTAATATTCCGCCATTGTGTATCAATAATAACAGCCTTCCTTGTACATAGAAACACCTTTTGTATCTTTTAGATCAGCCTTTATTATAAAGGTTCATCACTTGGTTATAGATAGTGCATAGGGTCAATTGTTAATGGATAATGAACCATTGATGTTTTACAGTCAATCAATATACCTACCAGTTTTATGAATGATGAAATTAATACTTATATTCTATTGTACTTCTATTGTATAATTGATATAATTGACCAGATTTCGTAATTTAGTGAAATTTTATTAAAATAAATAAAATAATATTAACTTTTTTAAAGTATTATATTGTACCATTATTTTAAATTGTCTTCGTCATACTCGGACACATGCATACTCGGACATGTACAGTGTATGGAAAGTGGGTGTTGACGCAAATCACGATGGGTCAATCAAATTAGTTCATAAAATCTATGTTAACAGCCATTATCCGACAACTGTAGGTGTCTAACTACAGCGTCGATCCTCTACTTGTTCCTGACAGAGTTAATTGTTTTTATAGTGTCAATGGTGAACCTATATTGTTAACAATGGTAACCCAATATTGTGAACAATAGTAACCCCATATCTCCCATTATCAATCTTAACCAACTGTAATAAAGTTCTTTATTCCTCTAATAAAGACACGGGACAGTTAGATACAAAAAAAAGAGCACCCACATGTTTTTTTCCGCCAATTAGTGTGCTAATTTTGGGTTTATTTTTATGCTATTTTGACAAAGTTCTGGCCAGGTGATTAATAATTAAGTAGATCTTTAGGGTGTTGTTGTGTTTCGGTCTGTAGGTGTCCAGTGCTATTAGGGCTGTAGTGGGTAGCTACTTAAACATTAATGCTCTTAATGGGGAATAAATGCGTTTGGAAGATCAATTTAATGCGCTGAATGCAGTGCAGAATATGATGGTATGAATTAATATCCCAGGCAAGAAGGATTTACTCCTGGGGTATGAGTAACTATCCCAGGCAAGAAGGATTTACTCCTGGGATATGAGTAACTATCCCAGGCAAGAAGGATTTACTCCTGGGATATGAGTAAATATCCCAGGGAAGAAGGATTTACTCCTGGGATATGAGAAAATATCCCAGGCAAGAAGGATTTATTCCCCCGATATATCTAATTCATAAGTTTTATGTTTACCTGAGACCGAATATTTCGAGATAGAATTTCTCACCCAAATCTTATGTTAAATAAATGTCAAAACATGTCAAAATTACTAATGTTACGTATCGTTTCAAACCGGTTAATAATGTTATCCGCTTTTAACGTAAAATACACATTTTAGTATCCATAAATTCAACTCTTTCTTTTATTTTTCTTTAATAAAATCATTATAAAATGAGACCGAATCTTCCGAGACCAAGTTTTTCTAGAACCGAATTTTCCGAGACCGAATTTTCTTTGAACCGATGCTGCTATCGAATAATGAAATATATAACAATTTAGTATATAGAATATCTATATTTTGATTTAATTCTTATACCTATGACATTTTAAAATTTATTTATCTATTCGTTTTCAAAATGAATTTTTTGCACTAAAGTTCCTTTTTTTTAATGAACAAAAATTAAGTTTTGAAATTAAAATTTGACGAATTTTTGATAATTATTTTTATTACATTACCTCTAGTGATAATAATAATAATAACAACAATAATAATAACAATATCTGATAACAATTGAAATACGCTTTAATATTATAACAACTAATTAGGAAAAAAAAATAATGGGTGGCCAGTATGGGTAAATCTAAAAATTACAATTGCATTTTTTATATCTCCAATTCTTTTTTTTATCTAATTGCAAAGAAATCTTGTGAATTGTTTCAATGCACATGTTGTACCGAAACACAGACAGTTGCTAACATTTCCAAATTATCTGGACTGATTTGCTGACACATATATCTGCTGGAAGATAAATCCGTTTGTGCGAAGACCAGCTGGCGAACATGTTGTACCTTCTCCAATTGTCTGGTTTATTAAACATGAAAGTTAGTTTTAGCATCCATCAAAATGGCGGGGAGATTCTTCTGAGTATATTATATCATGTACAGATGAATGCAGTTGTCAGTGGAGTAATTTCGTCTTATACACAATACGCTTGTTAGCAAGGTTTACCTGCCTTCTGGACGCTGTTAGATACAATTTCTCGATGGATGTTCTTTGCAAGAAAAAACACTTTATTGTTTGTTAAACACTGTGGATTTTATTGTCCATATTAAGATTAATTTAAATATAAAATAATAGGCCTCTAGTCAGAATATTGTTCTCTGAATCTAAAACTTCAAATCAATAATTTACGATCACTCTTTATGGTAAAATTTGCGTGAAAATATAGCTAGGTAGAAATTTCAAATTATTTTGATGGATGAAAATTTGGATGAATTTTTTCGCTGAAAATTTTGTTGAAATTTTCGAATCAAAGTCTTAATGTCTACAACTTCACTTCTACAACATTTTACCTATTATGGTAAAATTTACATGAACATTTAGCTAGGTTACCTCCCTATCTACCTATCTACCTCCCTACCTCTCTCCCTCCCTATCTACCTACCTACCTCTTTACCAACGTACCTACCTGTCCAGATCTGTTAGTAGCTCCAGAGCAACAACTCATCGCTACCTGGCAAGTAACATGTTGAAATTGTCTGGTAAAGTCAGACCTGTCAACTCTGACTACCAGGAATAGTCACCAGAAATAGTCAATATAAATAGTCATCTGGAATAGTCACCAGGAATAGTCACCAGGAATAGTCACCAGGAATAGTCAATAGAAATAGTCACCAGAAATAGTCATCAGGAATAGTCACCAAGAATAGTCAATAGAAATAGTCATCAGGAATAGTCACCAGGAATAGTCATCAGGAATAGTCACCAGAAATAGTCACCAGCAATAGTCAATAGAAATAGTCACCAGGAATTTTCTCCACGAATAGTAATCAGGAATAGTCACCAGCAATAGTCACCAGAAATAGTCACCAGAAATTTTCTCCACGAGTAGTAATCAGGAATATAACTTATAAGGCCAGGTGAAGAAAGACACACAGAAAAACTTAACTAATTCCAATTCTACAGAATGCATCGCGCATCCATAAAATGCGTATTGCGTTATTCCACTGCATGTTGCGTATACGCACGCACTGCGCCAGTTCGAATTATAGAGCGCATTAGACACCGAGGCTAATCAAGTGTTCATGTTCTACAGCCTGGCAATGATCATCTTATGTTAATCAGCGCTAAGCATCACCTAACTTACGCCTCGGAACTCATTGTCGGAATGAGAGGTGATCTTAGCCCGATACACTACAGTGTATCTGTGATACGATTAGCCCGATACAGTTCAGTGTATCTGTGATACGATTAGCTATATACAGTACAGTGTATCTGTGATACGATTAGCCATATACAGTACAGTGTATCTGTGATACGATTAGCTATATACAGTACAGTGTATCTGTGATACGATTAGCCATATACAGTACAGTGTATCTGTGATACGATTAGCTATATACAGTACAGTGTATCTGTGATACAATTAGCTATATACACTACAGTGTATCTGTGATACGATTAGCCATATACAGTACAGTGTATCTGTGATACGATTAGCTATATACAGTACAGTGTATCTGTGATACGATTAGCCATATACAGTACAGTGTATCTGCGATACGATTAGCCATATACAGTACAGTGTGTGTATCTGCGATACGATTAGCCATATACAGTACAGTGTGTGTATCTGCGATACGATTAGCCATATAGAGTACAGTGTATCTGTGATACGATTAGCCATATAAACTTCAGTGTATCTGTGATACGATTAGCCATATACACTACAGTGTATCTGTGATACGATTAGCCATATACACTTCAGTGTATCTGTGATACGATTAGCCATATACACTACAGTGTATCTGTGATACGATTAGCCCGATACAGTACAGTGTATCTGTGATTCGATTAGCCCGATACAGTACAGTGTATCTGTGATACGATTAGCCCGATACAGTACAGTGTATCTGTGATACGATTATCCATATACACTACAGTGTATCTGTGATACGATTAGCCCGATACAGTACAGTGTATCTGTGATACGATTAGCCCGATACAGTACAGTGTATCTGTGATACGATTAGCCCGATACAGTACAGTGTATCTGTGATACGATTAGCCATATACACTACAGTGTATCTGTGATACGATTGGCCCGATACAAGGTGGTGTATTTGTGATACGATTACTCATATACAGTACAGTGTGTGCATCTGTGATACGATTAGCCCGATGCAGTGTGTGTATCTGTGATACGATTAACCCGATACATTACTGTGTGTATCTGTGAATCCAGATACACAGATAACCATCATTCCCAATAAATTAATTGCAGTATACTGCATAGACTGTATAGCGTATAACTGTATATACAGTATATGCTGTATACAGTATATATATATGGCTGTAGAACGAAACTTATATATGTATATACTGTATAATGTGTACATGCTGTATATATTGTACTCTTCTCAAAGTGTGTACATTTTGTATATACAAATGTAAACTAATTTCATTTGCTCTTAACTTAAACTCCATGTTTCATTTAATCCACTTTTTAGTCGTCACAGAGTTAATTTTTAGAGCGTTAATCCTTAGTGGTGCTTTAGTAGCGCAGTGAGTGCCAATTGTCTGCCGCGATTATCATACAGTTTCAATTAGCTGCTTTGGACCCCATTACACGAGCCTAAAAAGAGGCCTAAAAAGAGGCCTAAGTAGGTGATACCACTCAGTAGTGCTCAGCCTCATCGTGTCAAAAGTAACACAGACTGTTGGGGAAAAGAGAGTGAAGGGCGTGTATCAGTTTAACGTCAATAAGGACAATCAATCTTGTTAGGGTAGTTTTATTCCATGTATATTGAATAACACCAAAAATAATACATAAGAGTATACAGTATATACAGTATTGTCAGGTCCAGGTTTTCCACCCTTCTCCTGATGATGAATAGAAATCTTTCAATTCGATAGCTTGAAAACTGAAAAAACCTTCAACGCAGAGTTTAAATAACCTCTAAACAATATGGATTTCCCGTTGAGTTTGAATCTTTTCCATGAAGAGGTAGAGTCTTAATTACATGGTTAGAGTAGATTGGTACAGGTGAGAGCAGATCAGCCCGGTCTTATGTACTGACCCTAAGTTATTCTCCTGAGAGTCACTATTTTGGACAATATTTCTTATATTTACATACTTCTAAGCATCTTAACCAAAATTCACTAAATAAGCTAAAACCACTTTCATCGTTTCGATGGTCCAACTAAATCTCATAGGCCTCAACTACCCACAGGAATTGAGTGAGATAATTATGGTGAGGCCATAGAAGATTAGGAGGAGCCATTATTAATTTTCTATATGACCGAAAAAAAGAAAACGAAGATAGTATCCGAAAAATAATATTTTAGAATAAAAAACAATGAATTTATCCCCAATAACATAATTTGCAGAAATAGAAAAATGTTATAATAATACGAAATGACTTGACTTGTCCTCTGTAGTAATGTTCTGTAAAATAAGACTCTATTGTCTATTTAGATCTAATTCACTTTTTTTTTATCTATATTGACAATTGGTGTTTGGACTAAAACATAGCCCAGATAAGATTATTTTCGGTTTAGATTTTTTTTTTTAGATAATTTAAAAAAAAAATTATTCAGTTAAACTTTTTTCAAAGTATTACAATATACAGTCTAAGACTTGAAGAGACATTAAAACAAAAGTTAGAATAAGAATACACGTTTAATATTCTTAGAGTGTGGACCATTTAGCCAAACATGTTTAACACTCTAGAGTGTGGACCATTTAGTCAAACATGTTCAACACTCTAGAGTGTGGACCATTTAGTCAAACATGTTTAACCTTCCGCAACTCATTATGTTCGCCTCACTTCCTAATTAACTGGCTTAATGAATGAGCTTCTAATGTATGGCCTGTGAAGCGATGGACTTAGCTACACTAGAGTCAGTTAGACCGAGTAGAGGACCAGATGTACGACTGCATGAACTATCATCTGGGGTAGTGGATCTTAAACTGTATTTTTGAATTTATTTTTTAAATTTCTATTAGTATGGTTACGCTACTTGCGTTAATATTCCCATTAATTATATTATTGAAGTATAATAATTTAGTAATATCTGTTATTTATTCCATCAACAGTATTAATTGTTTCATATTCCATGAACTTTACTATTGGGCAATGAAACTAGTTATGTTGGTAGCGTCTGAAGAAACTAACCAAAGCTAAAGAAAGTACCTAGTTATCTTATAAGAAATTTATATAATTTAATATATTAACTATTATATGTCCTTTTCTTATATGATCGCAAATGTGGAACAAGTCGATAAATCAGAACTTACATTACTTAAGGATAAGTTTCCCACTCATGAAATTTTCTATCACGTTTGCATACGATGCACAGTGATGAGTTAAAACAACCACCAAGTTTTGGAGATAGATTCCATATAATCGAGGTCAGCCATCATCATATTTAAATTCGTCTCCAAATACCCAATTTTCTGGATAACGAATAATATCCATTAAGAAAAGATCAAAATTAATACAATTTTGTTTTCTCCTTTTATAATATTTTCGGGCAAGTTTCGAATAAAATTGTTTTCTCCCTTCCATCCGTCACCCTGAGTGACCTGGCATCTCCTGATGAATGATAAGGCCTTGCCCTTTATCAGGAGGCAATGAGTTACAGGCAATATAGTGCAGGCATAATGTTGAGCTTAACCTATCTAATGTCGGTGATTATTAATTTCAGAGAAGGTTAATTAACCAGTATAGTTTCACAAGATCTCCCCATTATTGCGTAATATGCACAACTTCTATAATTTGCCAGGATAGATTAAAACGATACCTATAGTGTAACTTGGACTATGTAGAATTGTGTATTCGGATTATTTTATGTATTTCGAATGGTATTGAATTAAATGCTTTCACAGTGTAATTCATCACTAATATTTTATTAGATTATAATATTTAATAAGTTTGATTTAAAATTTAAAAATATTTTAAATTAATTTAAAATTATTTATTTTAATCAATAAATTTAATAATGATATTGTAAAACTTCTTTTTAATAAAATACTGTTAGTATTCTGAGTAAGGAAGAAGCCTGTGTAGTACACAAACTTTCTTTAGTCTGTCATATCTGGCTATTAGTTTTCTAAAACTGATGGCCATTTCATGGCAGACTAAAGAAAGTTTGTTCACTATAGAGGCTACTTCCTTACTCAGGACACTACACTCACTATACAGGACTTCATTTAGAGATGTTCTACTGTATATATTACTCCAGATTTTATGCAAGAATTCAAAATTTGCAAATAACGGTACCTATTTGGACGGGGTTGAATTTTTCGTTTTGAAAATTTTATTATATTCTTAGGTATAATAAGTCTATTATTTTTTTCATAATCCAAGTAAAATATTTATATAACTATTTCTTTCACCTCAATTTAATTTTCAGTTGAAGTTCTCTATTATTTTATACTAGACTATAACCAAAGCAAATGTAGACCTAACTACATATGTATACACAGACGAGTGAAAATTGGCCCCAGTATTTAATACGAGAGAAAACAGACCTGGTGTTAAGGATGCGAATTCCAGCAATAGATGTCGCATCCTTTACTTCTTTATGTAGAGATCATCGCAGGTAATTCCCTCAGATTTTACATGAATAGAGGGGAGTTTGGAGGGTGGGCCATACTTATCACTGATTGCATTTATAACTTACGGGTTTCTACCGAAACTCTTAAGGTAATTTTTCTGTAAGCTATATTCACGGAGTAGCTTTTCTGCATCCATGAGCTTGTCACTGACTGGTGGTAGGAGACTTTGTTCATGGAGTACCTTTTATACATCCATGAGCATTGTCACTGACTGGTTGTAGGTGACTTTGTTGATGGAGTAGCTTTTCTGCATCCATGAGCCTTGTCACTGACTGGTTGTAGGTGACTTTGTTGATGGAGTAGCTTTTCTGCATCCATGAGCTTGTCACTGACTGGTGGTAGGAGACTTTGTTCATGGAGTAGCTTTTCTGCATCCATGAGCATTGTCACCGACTGGTTGTAGGTGACTTTGTTGATGGAGTAGCTTTTCTACATCCATGAGCATTGTCACCGACTGGTTGTAGGTGACTTTGTTGATGGAGTAGCTTTTCTGCATCCATGAGCATTGTCACTGACTGGTGGTAGGAGACTTTGTTCATGGAGTAGCTTTTCTGCATCCATGAGCATTGTCACCGACTGGTTGTAGGTGACTTTGTTGATGGAGTAGCTTTTCTGCATCCATGAGCATTGTCACCGACTGGTTGTAGGTGACTTTGTTGTTGGAGTAGCTTTTCTGCATCCATGAGCATTGTCACTGACTGGTGGTAGGTGACTTTGTTGATGGAACCACTTTTCTTTCTGACTGCTTTTTCCAGTCCCTTGTATTAAATAGGTTTTTGCCTAATTGTTGTTTATTATTATATGGCAAGCTACCACCAATTAAAGAGTCGCTGCATGATCTTAATTTTACAAATCACAGTTTTCTAATTTTCTATTATTTTCAAATCTTACAAATTTGTCATCGTGTACCCAGACCAATTTTAAAATATCTACAAACATTACAATTAGTAAAGCTTAGGTTTGAAATATGATACACTTTTTTGTATTTTTATTTCACATTTATTTTGTGTATAATTTGTGTGCTCTCACGGAGAGAAAGTTATGGTGGGGCCACAGAAGATTGAGAGAGAGCTATGGTGGGGCCATAGAAGATTAAGGGGGATCTGGCGTAATCTTCTATGTCCCCACCATAAATTGGTTGATGAAGGTATGGAAAATTAAAATATTCAGATGGATGAAACATATCGAAAAAACCTATCTTGTAATTATTCCAAGACAGTAACATGGAACATAAACTTGGAATATACCATGGCCCCTTCCTCAATTCCCATTATTCCCAGGCCCATTCCAGGAGTAATAAGAAGATGTTGGGTGCATAAATAGTAGGAAGATACAAAGGAGATGCAAATTGAATCATCTAACGAATCGTCTAATTATTCCTTGCCTCCAACTTACTGGCTTCCTTTCTTCAAATCATCGTCAAGTTATGCTCCAAAAATACCTTAACTCGCGCCATTTTTACCTCGTACGCCCGTCTCTAACTGCGAACCCGGGCCAAATTTAGCGCAAATTAAAGCGAAATTAGCAAGGAAATTAGCAGATAACGCGCAGTCATTGAAGCGTTTTTGACGGACGTTTTGTCTTGCAGAGTCGTTCATTAAGAAGTATGTTTAGTTTGAATAAGCTAGAAGTTCCTAGGAAGGAAATTCTACTTTTACAAGGCTACAGTGGAATCTACAATTACATTTCTGAATAGACATAATGAACTAGTTTACTAGGATGTTATTCAGTGATTTTGATGATATAAAGTTGTGTTAAATCTTAGTTTGGAAGAATATTGTCTTTTAGTTGAAATTATCGTATAATTAATAAATCTTGTTTTTTAATGAAAAAATATAATCTTAAAAATTTATATTAAATGTTTATGATTATGAAAGATTATATCTATCATATTTATACTATAAGTCTATTATAAAATATCATTAACTTTATTATATCAATCAATTTAGCAACGTCACCTAGAAAAAGTTTTGGTAGCGCCATCGAAGATATTATACGGCCCCACCTTCAAATTTTCTGTAGTGTAATTTTCAATTGAACCTAAAAAAATTATTCCTATTCTAAAACAATAAAATTAGATTTCTTTAACTTAAATTCAGAGTATAAATAAAACCAAAGAATTCGTCATAAAATGAATTGTCAAGCCCAGGTTTTTAAACTTTTTCTCCAGATGATGAATAGAAATCTTTCTATTCGAAAGCTTGAAACTGAAAAAAACGTTGCCGAAAAAAATCCAAACCTATACATTCACATATACGCTCAATATCTATAGTTCTAATATCATATTAAAATGAATAATGATATTATCAATCAGCTTTCTAGTAATGATAAGAAAGTGTGTACAAAAAGTCAGCTGCTTGCCAAGATTTAACCGGTGTATAATTTATACACAATCAATATGTTCTATATTTAATTCAGCAAATAATTTAACTGTGCAGTGTGTAATTTTATGACCATTTGCCCGGAAAGTCTTGAACTTAAATATCTTTGCCTCATTTCTATGCATACGGAATTAGTTTAATAAGGAAATAAATATATCGCAAGGCATTAAGTATTCATGGAAACGTACACAAGGAACGAAGAAAATGATCACCTGGGAAGAATTTGTTATACATTATAAATGAATTGAATGAGGCTATTTTTAACGAGTTCAAACAATTTATATCATTATAGTTATATTAATTAATTATATAGAGTTCTTGTTTCTGTTTATTAACAATGAAATACAGTTAGTTAAGAAAACTTCAATGCATAATGACAGAATGATGTATGTATTTGTAACAAATGACGTGAACGGATAATTAAAATTTCGATATGATTTATGAAGTTTAATAATTTGTATTGACTGTAAATAGATATTGTATGAATGTTCTTCACCATAAGAGTTAATCCCTTGTGGAATATTATTTGTATTGACTGTAAATAGATATTGTATGAATGTTCTTCACCGTAAGAGTTAATCCCTAGTGGAATATTATTTGTATTAACTGTAAATAGATATTGTATGAATGTTCTTCACCGTAAGAGTTAATCCCTAGTGGAATATTATTTGTATTAACTGTAAATAGATATTGTATGAATGTTCTTCACCGTAAGAGTTCATCCCTAGTGGAATATTATTTGTATTGACTGTAAATAGATATTGTATGAATGCTCTTCACCATAAGAGTTAATCCCTAGTGGAATATTATTTGTATTGACTGTAAATAGATATTGTATGAATGTTCTTCGCTGTAAGAGTTCATCCCTAGTGGAATATTATTTGTATATTTTGCAAAAACGAATTATTTTTTCATTCACGATTATTATCATAGTTGAATGTTGTTTTAAACCATATAAAAATATCTGAATCATCAAAATAATGAATTCCACACAAGCAATAAATTGTAAAATGGTACTCACTTTCATTTTCTTTTTGAAGATTGACTTCTTTTTCTTCATTGTCCTGTTGAGTTTCAGACGCATTTTCCGGTTTTTCGTAATCTTCTTCCTGTTTCTCCATAGTCAAATCAGTACAGCAATTGCCATATTTCGAATCCACCATCTCGTTGTTGTCATTCGAATCATCCACCGATTTCGAAAGGTTTTCTTTAACTTCGTTTTGCTTATCATCAGCGCAAATTTGCTGTATAAGGCTTCGATTTTTATTATTCTCAGCGGTTTCAAGAGTCATCTTGGCATTAGCCTCGGCAATTTGTTCAACAATTTTACAAGCCTTGTTGATGGCCATCAACGTCGTCTTCGATTCCTTGGTTCGATGCATATTCGAAAAGTTGATGTGGAAGCTTCCTCTTGCGACCAGAGCGTCGAAAGTACCAATCGAGTGTCCAACTTTAGTCTTGGAATTGGCATTTGCTCTTGAAGATGGTTTCTCAGCAATAGCTTTAGTGGTTCTAGTCGGTTTCAACTCCTCTTCGGATCCAATGTCCTTTTCTGAAAATTGACAAAAAGGAAAATTTTGTTAGAAAAATTTAAAATGAAACTGATACGTCAATCTAGAGAGAATGTTATGGAGGGCCTTTGTCTTCAATGGCCCCACCAAGACCTTCTCTTTGGAAAAAAACTACTATCTACATTCATTAGTTATATTAGGCTGCCTGGCCTGCCCCATTCTTGTAAGTACATTTTTTTGTACAGTTCAGGGGGGCCCCGGCCCTGAAACTAATGTAAAGGGTGCTTTATGTTCAATAAATAAATAAATAATTATATATTATGGTTCACTATACTCACTTTCTGGCATGATGTGGAACTCGGCAGAGTGTCCATTGCGTCTGTGTTCATCTAGACGACCTTCTCTTGCCTCGTACCTTGGTGACATCTTGATTCTTTTAGTGTACTCATCATCGCTGTGAATCTCAGACAGTGACATCTTCAAATAATCGTGAGGGTTGAAGTAGTTTTCTTCTGGAGGCTGGAACGGTTTTTTGAACGAATGTTCTGTAAACGAAGGCTCGTTAGTTTCTCTGAAACTTTCAATATTACGAGGGTACAATTCGTGATTTGTGGTATTCGGTTTGTTACCCATATTCATGATGAACTGATTATTCAATGCTTGCTGTACATTTCTATCAAAGAGTATTTTATTCTCCTTCAAAATCTCCATATTAGTCATTTTCAGATTTGTTGGTTCGACAACATTTCCAGGTGTATGAGTCGCAACGTTCATAGCATTCGCTATCGATGCCGCCGCTGTAATAGCCGATGCCAAATCAGAAGGGATATTATTCATGATATTTTTATCTGCAAGGATTTTTTGGGCATAGTTTGAAATATTTCTTCCATTTTCAAGTAAATACTTTTCAGAAGCTACATCAGAGCACATTGAGTCGTCCGCTTTGGTCTTGTCATGTGGTGTAAAACTTCTTCCAGTGGACGATACATCGGTATCAACGCACTGAGTTTGATCCTGATCTCCATCTGAGTGAGATTCTTTAACAATGTTCATAGAGTTTTCAGTCTTGATCTTTGAATCGTTTTGTGCATTATTAAGTGTATCTTTTAGAGTGTTGAGCGCTTTGACAAGAACGCCATCACTACTGTGATCAGTTGAAGTGGACTGTTTCATGGTTTCCAGAATGTTAGCTATGACGTTAGCTGTGTTTTGAAGACCCTTCCTGTCTACAAGTTCAGATGAAATCGTTTTATCCTCAATTGTTTCTGTAGAATTTTGGGCGAATAATTTTTTTTCAGATTTCAAGTGTATGAAATTTTCTGCGGGTGATTCGGATTTATCTTTTGCAGTATCTCTTCGATCAGAGATATGAGAATTGATATCAGCATTACTTTTCACATTCATGAGGTCCTGTTCTTTCTTCAAAACAAATCCATTGTTTTCTGATGAAAATTTTGTAGTATTTTCATTGGAAATCTTTTCATTTGAGTTGGACATTTCAGACACAGTCAAATTAACGTTGTTGATTGGTAGATTTGTTTCGAATGAAAGATGCATACTTGAACGACTTTCAGACTGGTCATCAACAATCACATTTTCTTTTATTACTCCTACACCATTGGAAGGATTTTGACTACTTGGTATCTTGAACATGGTTTGTGAAGTGGATTCGTTGGAATTCTCAGATGTATCTTCAGCTTCTTGTTTTGAAATTTCTTTTCGTTCTTCAGTTTCTGAATCATAATCCTCAGTCTTCATGGTTTCTCCACTACTGTTGGCTCTTTCATTCTTCACCAGATTCGATGCTGAGCTCGAAGCCTGGTAGTTGGGATTCACGTACAGATGATGCTGATTCGGATTTTGAAAAATGGCACGACCTTGATTGTGCACAGGAAAATGTGGTGGGTGAATCGGATGGTGTGGATGTGGATGGATAGATGGTGGCGGTAGCTCCATGAAATGTCTTTGGCTGGTATGATGGTAGTGTTCATTTGGGTAGTTGGAACTGTTCATCGCTACTGGTTGTTGTTCGTTCAACCCATTTCCAATATATGGTTGGTATGGTGGAGGATGTTGGAAGCAGGTATTCGGATTGGCATGGTAGTTGGCATCATCCAAGAAGTGCAATGGATATTGTTGGTGCATTGGTATGTCTTGTCCGTGGATTTGGTTAATGTCGACGTTAGAATACATTTTACGTCGAAACTTTTCTTTTCGTCCTTCTTTCTCCAATTTACAGTTCAGCTATCTGGAAAAAATAGAAAAAAATTATATTAAACATTTAACGACAATTTTATTTTTTTTAAAACTTAATCTAAAACATTTTTCAGCATATAATAATATATATACCTAATTATGAAGTATTATAGACATTCATTTTTTACATATCACTAATTCTCCTTAGAAAACTGTGCAAGCAGATAACTAGATTTTTATACTATGATGAATTTCCAATAATTTGATACATAATAATATTATCTATAACTGAATATCAAATTATTTGTAACAAAATTAAAAACGAAGGATTTTACGTATAACAACAATGTTCACTTGATGTTTTCAATTGCATAATGTTTTTAGGTGGAAAGGTAGTTCTTCTACAGCAATAAATATAAATTAAGACTATCAACACGGAGGATTGGCGCATCCTTCAAAAGCTTTGCATTCGATTCGGAAAGTTTAGTTCATATTTTCCGGCAAAGAACCGACGATAGATTTGCATCATCGCCTCTCCTACAAAATCTTCACTCTTTTTCTCTGCAAGTCGTGAGAAGTTTTTACTTTTATAATGCACAAATTTTAGGGAATTTCGAGACTGTGTTTAGTGAAGGATTTTTAGGGACGCGTTGTGTTGTTCCCTATTTTGGAAATCTTTTAGTTTGGAGATAAAAATGCGGCAAGAAGTGACGAATACTTGAGGGAGGGGGGGGTGAGGGAGGGGCTTGATCTTAAATCTTCGCATGGTTTTTTAGACTATCCACGTGATTGCTTATTTTGAGATGTTTTTGAGTTGGTTTTTGTTGCTTTCTAATGCAGATGAGAACAGGGAAGATAAGTCAGTGCCTCAAATAAAATTGACGTCTAAAAATGTCTCAAACAGAATAATCAAGATGGCATAATTTGTTTGGGTGGAAGAAGAGAGAGAGATTGAGTGTTAGGAAACTCTATTTATGGTGGGGCCATTGAAGATATAGAGTCTTTCAATCTGATTTGGCCCATCTATAATTAGTATCTTCTTACGTAGATGAATTACATTGGTTTTCGTGAGTTTTATTACAATTTCCTTCAAACATTTACATTTTTTATTGAAATACCTGTTTCTTTAAGATTATAAATTTCAATAAAAAACGAATTGTGATCGAACACGGTTAAAATACCATTGCATAATTTTAAAATACTTTACTGGACTCACTTAAAATACCAGATCGAAATTAGTACCAATCATTTAATAACAAGTGTTAAACTATAAGAATTGCGTGTTTTGCGAGCTTCAAATCATGATAGATCGTTAAACTGGTTTGAAGTTTTCGTTCCGTGGATTCGAACAAAACAATGTGTACGTTGATAAGGAACACGCCAATCCAGCGATAAGAGATCTTGTAAATAGCCTATCTACATAATCACTCTAGGAATAAACATAATAAAAAGGGAGTTAGTACACAGAGCTCTGTGGCAAACATGTCTCAAGATAACGACACTGTAAATTATGATTCCGAACAAACATCATTATCATTGACCGAAGCTAGTGTGTTTTCTAATTAAATATAATTTGAAGTAATTATGACGATACTTTTACGATTATTTTCAGGGAAGTTATTTACCTTGGCCGAGTTAATGCCAGAGCTTATATCGTGAGACTAGGGATCAATAGACTTGTGTTTGTACAGTGTACTAAATTGCCTGGCGTTAACTTAGCACCGTTACGCTAATATTTGAGAGATAGGCTCTAAGATGCTACCTAGTTTCTGTAGCACATTCTAATAGAATTAGGGCATTGAGATTGGATAACTATAAGTTATTATTGAAGTCTTTTATAGGATGAGTACTGGGGATAGTGAAAGGTATAGTTTATGGTGATTATGAGACGGATGAGATTAACAGAAGTATACACAGTGGAGAGGGTATGAATGAATATCTGCATTGAAACAACGTCCATTAAAGTAATTTTCTCAAATTCATATACTACGATTGGTGGTTGTTTTAACTCTTCACTGTGCATTTTATTTACAACTATTGGTGGTTGTTTTAACTTTTCACTGTGCATTTTATTTACAACTATTGGTGGTTGTTTTAACTTTTCACTGTGCACTTTATTTACAACTATTGGTGGTTATTTCAACTCTTCACTGTGTACTTTATTTACAACTATTGGTGGTTGTTTTAACTCTTCACAGTGCACTTTATTTACAACTATTGGTGGTTGTCTTAACTCCTCACTGTGTACTTTATTTGCAACTATTGGTGGTTGTTTTAACCCTTCACTGTGCACTTTATTTACAACTATTGGTGGTTGTTTTAACCCTTCACTGTGCACTTTATTTACAACTATTAGTGGTTGTTTTAACTCTTCACTGTGCACTTTATTTACAACTATTGGTGGTTGTTTTAACTCTTCACTGTGCACTTTATTTACAACTATTGGTGGTTGTTTTAACCCTTCACTGTGCACTTTATTTACAACTATTGGTGGTTGTTTTAACTCTTCACTGTGCACTTTATTTACAACTATTGGTGGTTGTTTTAACTCTTCACAGTGCACTTTATTTACAACTATTGGTGGTTGTCTTAACTCCTCACTGTGTACTTTATTTGCAACTATTGGTGGTTGTTTTAACCCTTCACTGTGCACTTTATTTACAACTATTGGTGGTTGTTTTAACCCTTCACTGTGCACTTTATTTACAACTATTAGTGGTTGTTTTAACTCTTCACTGTGCACTTTATTTACAACTATTGGTGGTTGTTTTAACTCTTCACTGTGCACTTTATTTACAACTATTGGTGGTTGTTTTAACTCTTCACTGTGCACTTTATTTACAACTATTGGTGGTTGTTTTAACTCTTCACTGTGCACTTTATTTACAACTATTGGTGGTTGTTTTAACTCATCACTGTGCACTTTATTTACAACTATTGGTGGTTGTTTTAACTCTTCACTGTGCACTTTATTTACAACTATTGGTGGTTGTTTTAACTCTTCACTGTGCACTTTATTTACAACTATTGGTGGTTGTTTTAACCCTTCACTATGCACTTTATTTACAACTATTAGTGGTTGTTTTAACTCTTCACTGTGCACTTTATTTACAACTATTGGTGGTTGTTTTAACTCTTCACTGTGCACTTTATTTACAACTATTGGTGGTTGTTTTAACTCTTCACTGTGCACTTTATTTACAACTATTGGTGGTTGTTTTAACTCTTCACTGTGCACTGTTTGAACAGTAGTGATAGTTTCAATTTACTTATGTGCACGCTGTTTCAAAGAATAAATTTTATAAGAACGTCTGCGAATTTTTTTCTTGCGTGAAATTAAATTTTACATTTACATTTTTTGATAAACATATCTGGTGTACCAGGCATTAGATGGTTAGTAATTTTCTTTCCAAGAATAAAGAAAGAAAGAGGAGAGAAAAAGGAGAGAACGAAGAAAAACTGGGGAGAGAAAACTCCCAACATTAATAATTGGAGCGGCTGATAATTCATGTTGTATTGAAATGCACAAAATTCCCGTAAACACTCGGCAAGTTTTTAAGTTTTTATTAACAAACTTTAGACGAATGAAAAGGGCTGCAGGGGGAGGGGGATTTGGAGGAGGGGGTGGGGGGTTGAATCCCAGTCCGAGATGAGCTTTGAACGCGCCTCTAAACACTTTTGTGCGAAATGTTAACTAGTGTCATTTTTGGCTTCTTTTGCTCATCCCAGTAAGAAATTTGCAGTGGCCGACAGTTTGCTTTTGATGTTTATGTTTGATAATTAAATTTTAACTGACAATGGTGTTTAATAAATAGTTAATTGTTAATTGATGTTTGATAATTAAATTTTTACTGATGATGATGTAATAAATATCATTGGTAATAATCATAGATTTAGAACGATGAGGTTCAATCATATTCCGGATGAAAATTTATGACAATATCTTTAATTAATTAACTGAAATATTTAAATCAAGATATTTTTCCGAAAAAGAAAAATGAAATTTATCGATTACTATTTTTCAGTCTCGGGCATTCAGTTTTACAGTTTTAAGAAATTGATTGAGTTAATAAGTCGATTATATTAATTTTCGACAGGGAAGTTGTAATATATGATCAAAATTTACTTGCTCCCATTTTTAGACTAAATTTAATTTCCAGTTCCAATTTTGCTGGTGGGTTGTCTTCATCGCAGGACTCCATCCTCCCCCTCCCCCTCCTTCGTCTCCTCCATGTTTTCTCCTTCGTGATGAGGAGTTTTGCATTGTTTTCTCCGTGGAGTTATGCAAATCTAGTGTTCCCAATTAAGGCGCCGTGGCGTTTCTTCGTCTCAGATCATATATGGAAGAGAGCCTTTTTACCCTCCTCATCCTTATGATCATTCGGTGACTTCATCTAAATATTTTCTAATTGCAGTGCATTTTCTCGCCGTCTTGATGAGACCAGCCAATTTTAACTGCATCTAATAAATACAGAGCAACAACATCAACAGGCTATTCCGTAGTTTAGGAACTGCCACTAGGTGGTGATGTTCCTTGGGACAACATTGGGACAACAACATTGGCAATATTGGGACAATATTGCCAATATTTGGACAACATTGGCAGTATTGGGACAACATTGGGACAACATTGGCAGTATTGGGACAAAATTGGGACAACAACATTGGCAGTATTGAGACAATATTGGGACAACATTGGCAGTATTGGGACAACATTGGCAATATTTGGACAACATTGGCAACATTGGGACAACGTTGGTAGTATTAAGACAATATTGGCAGTATTGGGACAATATTGGCAAAGGAAAGTGTATCTGTATTGATTGTAAACAATTTAATAATAATTTTTCGAAAAGAAACTTTACTAATTGTAATATTTGTAGATATTTTACAGTTCATCTGGGTACACGACGACAAATTTGTAAGACTTGAAATTAAAGAAAATTAGAAAGTGTTATTTGTGAAATTAGCATAAATTAGCAGTGACTCTTTTCTCTGATTCTGAGGAATTATTATGATTTTTAAATAAGAATTAAATTTTTTTAATATAATATAAGCAACATATAATATAATATAAGCAACATATAATATAATATAAGCAATATATAATATAATATAGGCAATATATAATATAATATAAGCAACATATAATATAATATAAGCAACATATAATATAATATAAGCAACATATAATATAATATAAGCAACATATAATGTAATATAAGCAATATATAATATAATATAAGCAACATATAATATAATATAAGCAACATATAATATAATATAAGTAATATATAATATAATATAAGCAATATATAATATGATATAAGCAATATATAATATAATATAAGCAACATATAATATAATATAAGCAATATATACTAGTCTAAATCGAAAATTAATTTTCTAATATTTACTTTAGATAGAAGTGTTTTACATCAGAATGATATGAAGACCTATCAAGAATTCATAGAAACAGTCTTTAGATATTAACAAATTCTTTGTTAATAATGATACAGTTACTGCTCATTATTTTTAATATATTATTACTGTGGAATGGACCATCGTACTGTAGACTGATTATGAATAATAGATGTGATCAAATAAGCTATTATAGTTAAAGAAAATGATCTTTCTTGTGTTTTCAGTAATATATATTCTACTGAGTAAAATGGACTCTATGAAGTTATTGGAAGTTAAATGTTAAAAGGAAATTATATAGGTTAATATGATTTATTGATTTAGATCACGAATTTTATTGGATCATTTTTTATAATCTTTACTGGTAGGGTCGTATATGTAAGGTTGTGACAATAAGCTTTATAAATCATAGAGAATATTATAGACGGAGAAATTAAAGAGTATTGAATGGTTCTACACCAGCGGTATATAGTATTCGATACCATTTCATTTCGTCTGTGATATTCTTAAGATCTATGGTTTATAAAGCATATCGTCACAACCCTAGTGACAATATGCTTTATAAATCATGGAGAATATTATGGACGGAGAGAATTAAAGAGTATTGAATGGTTCTACACCAGCGGTATATAGTATTCGATACCATTTCATTTCGTCTGTGATATTCTTAAGATCTATGATTTTATAAGCATATTGTCACAACCCTAGTGATATGCTTTATAAACTGTAACACTGTTAAACAGTTATAACTGTATTATTAAAGAGAGAGAAAATATGGTGGGGCCATCGAAGATTTTGAGGAGATTTCACTCGATTTTCTACCGACAGAGAGAAACTTTTGGTGGCTTTTCATGAGCAATACTAAGAAACATTATCTTTAAAATTATACAAGTTTCATCTTACTACCAATGATAGTCCAGCAGATTTGAGGACTAGAAACAGGCCCGAAACAACTGAAACACACACAATGTTCATTAAATCCTTATTTAAAGGTCTGCTTCTAAAAAAAAATTAAATCCCAAACCAACTGTCGAATAGTTAATCGATAAAATTTTTAATTACTTTTTTTTCCAGACATTTTCGCTATAAAAAACATATAATCATAAATAATAATTACTGCATATTACAATTATTACATGTTATTGTATAATACTAAGTGCATATGGTATTTGTGTTTTGCATGTTTCACGCTTTCATTAGCTTTGTTTGACCAAACAGTCGCACAACTAAGTGATGAACTCAGATATCGACCAAACACTCTGTAACACCTGCTACAAACACCTAATTAGGTGTACCTGCAGCAGGAAGTAGACACCAGGTATGATTTGGGGATGTTCTTATTGACTTGATTATAACTAGGGTTGTGACAATATGCTTTAACTATATCAATAACATTATTGCCACTCACAAAAAATGTTATGATGGGGCCATAGAAGATTAAGAGAGAGTTATGGTGGGGCCATAGAAGATTAAGAGGGGAAGTTATGGTTGGGCCATAGAAGATTAAGAGGGGGAGTTATGGTGGGGCCATAGAAGATTAAGAGGGGAACTTATGTTTGGGCCATAGAAGAATAAGAGGGTCCTTTATTAATATTAAACTCAATCATTATTTTTTTCGGACATGTAAAAAAAAAACAGTTCCACTCGTTCTATCCCTATAAAAAAGTACTAAGCCTAATCAATTAAGTAAAATCCAATTAGTAGCACAAACGTACCAGTAATGGTTGATTATTATGTGGGTAAAAAGTGAACAAACTGTATTAAATATCTCCCACAGTTTCGTGTACTAATTTATAATGTCCGGTCACAGAGAATTAGAATCAGTGTCTGTGACCACTAGCGTGTTGACCATTGGTCATCAGTGATTAGAGTGACCGGCCAATGGAACTGAAATGGCCACCATATCATTAGAATATAAATATCTAATTACACTTGATGAGCTTTAATTACCAGTTTGTGGGGGTACCCAGGGAGAATGGTATGGTGGGGCCATAGAAGATTGGTAGAGAAAGTTATGGTGGGGCCATAGAAGATTGAGAGAGAAAGTTATGGTGGGGCCATAGGAGATTGAGAGAGAAAGTTATGGTGGGGCCATAGAAGATTGAGAGAGAAAGTTATGGTGGGGCCATAGGAGATTGAGAGAGAAAGTTATGGTGGGGCCATAGGAGATTGAGAGAGAAAGTTATGGTGGGGTCATAGAAGATTGAGAGAGAAAGTTATAGTGGGGCCATAGAAGCTAAAGTATATCATCCTAGACTTCTTTTTGAAAATAGATTACATTATCAACTTAATTTTTCAAATTATTTTTTTAGTTATTTTAAATATATTTTTAGAAAATGAAAAAGAAGTCAAAATATAGTCTAACTTTTTCCAAAGATTTATTCATTTTTAAAATAAAATACATTTGCATAATGAATATATTCAATTAGTTGTTCAAGGAGATCTTCATCTAAGATCATGTATGTCCTAAGTAGGATGGAAACGAGCTAAAACGTATGCAAGGACATGTTTGACGGTGAAGGGTTGAGAAAATAGAAATCAAAGTCTACCTAATCAGTGGGAAAGTTATGATGGGGCCTTAGAAGATTAAGATGGGTTACTCAGAGATAAAATTATGATGGGGCCTTAGAAGATTCAGAGGGGTTACTCAGAGATAAAATTATGATGGGGCTATATAAGATTAAGAGGGGTTACCCAGTGATGAAATTATGGTGGGGCTATAGAAGATTGAGGGGATTACCCAGAGATGAAATTATGGTGGGGCCATAGAAGATTGAAAGGGGATACCCAGAGAGAAAGTTATGGTGGGGTGTTAGAACATTATCACGGGTCATTTTGCAATCCTCTTTAGCTATACAAATAATTTTTTCTGGAAAAAGTATTATGTCTTAATATTATTATTCTATTCATTGTCATTTTTTATTTTATTATTTTTTATTTTTTTATTTTTCTAATTAAAGTCGGAAAATTTAAAGAATAGAAAGTTATGGTATCAATTATCATACAGTTTTATAGTTTTATAAAACACACTCTTATTGGTGTATTCGGTCTTGTTTTAAAATGATTTTATTCAAGAACAATAATATAAAAAGTTTAAATTGGAGCATACTAAAATGTGTAGTTTATTCATTAAAAGCGAATAACATCATTAACCGTTTGTGTTGCCCTGTGACCTGCTATAGGCACCTCACAGTCGGTTGGAGGCCACTACCATTGGCGATGGTAGGAGTCATGGTCGTAGAGCAGAGAAGCTTATCTTTCATTAACAGTTGTAAAATAATACGTAACATTAGTAATTTTAACATTTAACTTGAGATTTGAGCGGAAAATTCGGTTTTGGAATTTTCGATCCGAGGTATCGATAAAAAGTTATCAGTTAGATGTATCGTGAGGCGTTCCACCCCCTGAACCCCCCCCCCCCCTGCTAGGTCATTAAACAATCATGCAGTGAGCAGTACAACAAACTAGCGGATACTACAAACTACATAACGGCTACTTATTTTGGGAGTTAGAAAATAATCTTCATTCATTTCGAGAGCGAATTATCCAGACCAAAATTTCCGTGACCAAATTTTTCAAGACCGAAACTTCCGGCCACCCTCACAGTCACACAGTTCTAGTTTACCGTCTAGCAACTCAGTCTGAGGTTCATCAGCAGACCTGTCCATGGCAGAAACCGCTGTCTTAATTATTATCAATCATTCTTGTAACTTATGTTCGTCTGAAACATGGTCAGCTTCGCCAGCTTTGAATGAAACAGGCAAGAAACAATTTGGAAAATTGTTTTTTTTCTTCCAATTTTAGATTAAATTATATTTGATAAAAGTTAGAAGTTTTATGTGGAAGCTACCATCAGTGCCAAAAATATAGTGTACGTACTTATAATATACTGAAGAGAATATAATTTAAGCATATTCATATAATATACCAATATTGCATTCATAGAAAAAATATACATACATAAGATACATTATAATGATTCTAAACCAATATTACAGATACGTGTATATATTTACAATTTACATATATACATATAAAATATAACCACTAACACAATATTACAGATTACGCTTTATATACAATTTACATATATAATATTAGCGCAAACACAATATACAGATTATGTTTATATACATATATAATATATTGGCCGACACGATATCGCAGGTGACGCCAATATCGCACTTAGCGTTATACATCCCGATGATCGAGTGCTAAACTAATAGAAAATGTAATCAATTTAATGCTCTCGTCCAAACTTATATATTAATTCAAAAGAGAGTGTTAGAGTTAATTGGTGCAGGTGATGGCACGTTTGAATGGCAGCTATTCACTTTAGCACTTGCCTAAATAAACCCTACTGGTCAGGTAAAGAGAGGTAGTTGATGTCGTGATTAACAGGACTTGATGTGGAGGATTAACAGGACTTGATGTCATGATTAACAGGACTTGATGTAGATTCTACCGGGTTAAAATCTAACATGACTTGATGTAAATTGTAGATGATGATGAACATCTACAGTGACTTGATGTAGAGGATTAATATATAACATGACTTGATGTAGAGGAATAACGTGACTTGATGTAGAAGATTAATATATAACATGACTTGATGTAGAGGAATAACATGACTCGATGTAGAAGATTAATATATAACATGACTTGATGTAGAGGATTAACATGGCTTGATGTAGAGGAATAACATGACTCGATGTAGAAGATTAATATATAACATGACTTGATGTAGAGGATTAACATGGCTTGATGTAGAGGATTAACATGACTTGATGTAGAGGATTAACATGGCTTGATGTAGAGGATTAACATGGCTTGATGTAGAGGATTAACATGCGTTGATGTAGAGGATTAACATGGCTTAATGTAGAGGATTAACATGGCTTGATGTAGAGGATTAACATGCTTTGATGTAGAGGATTAACATGACTTGATGTAGAGGATTAACATGGCTTGATGTAGAGGATTAACATGGCTTGATGTAGATTGTACAGGGTTAAAATGTAACATGATTTGATGTAGAGGATTAACATTACTTGATGTCGTGATTAACAGGACTTGATGTGGAGGATTAACATTACTTGATGTCGTGATTAACATGCTTTGATGTAGATGGTAGAGGATGATTAACATGACTTGATGTAGAGGATTAACATGGCTTGATGTAGAGTGTACAGGGTTAAAATGTAACATGATTTGATGTAGATTGTAGATGATGATTAACATCTACAGTGACTTGATGAAGAACATTAATATAGAACATGACTTGATATATGTAGAGGAATAATATTTAACATCACTTGATGTAATTGTCTATATCTAAACCATTTACTGAAAATTAAATTTGTGATGAATGGTGGTTGTTGGTGGGAGTATCCCAGGCAAGATGGATTTAACCCTGGGATATTAAGGGAATATCCCAGGGTTAAATCCTTCTTGCCTGGGATACTCCCTTGATATCGCAGGGTTAAATCCTTCTTGCCTGGGATACTCCCTTGATATCCCAGGGTTAAATCCTTCTTGTCTGAGATATTCCCTTTAATATCCCAGGATTCAATACTTTTTGCCTGGGATATTCCCTCGATATCCCAGGGTTAAATCCTTCTTGCCTGGGATATTCACTTTAATATCCCAGGATTCAATACTTTTTGTCTGGGATATTCCTTCGATATCCCAGGGTTAAATCCTTCTTGCCTGGGATACTCCCTTAATATCCCATGAGTAAATCCTTCTTGCCTGTGATTCCATTCATTTGATAATACGTACCACATTCAATGTTACCTAATGAGTTTATAAAAACACTAATGGTTACTCTTCTCTAAGGAAACTAACTTTAATTCCATGTTTTAGTATAAATAATTATAAGTTTTGAGTAATCAACGGGCGTCGTGAATCGCTGTGGAAATTGGAGTCTCATCTTGAATGAGGTCCTGATTATCTCTCATTCACCTCTCTCTCAATTAAGGAGTAACTATCCTAATTTGGGTGATTACACCCTGCTCTTACTCCTGCCATAATGATGCAAATGAACCTGATATCAATAGCTTATGCGAAGTAAAGGAAGATCACAGGTAGCAATGTTTCTTGGACCAATATTGGGACAATATTGGTCAGAGAAACATTGCTATCTGGGATATCTGTGCTGATCGCACTTTACTATATGACGCGTTAGATGGTGGAAGAGTCTAAGCCATAAAACTTGAAAAAGAAATTTTTCAGGGGAAATAAAATTTTGAGTGTTTTCATTGTTCCATCAGTATTTTATGCAATGATAAGTTAAAGTACCTCAATCGTCAGTTATATCTCAGTAAACCATCTATACACACTTTAAATGCTTCTCTTGAAGAATTTCAAAACCCATTTTCTTTTCAATGCATACAGATTTAGAAGAGTTGGATTGGCAATTGGACATATAGGAAATTTACCAATTGTTCAAATACAATGGCAATTTATATTAACTTCATGTCAATTGCTTTAATTTGAGAAAATCATTTACCTGGTGTACCTACAGATGTTCTAGGAAGGTAACCTCCATGTTACATACAATGTGAGAGGTTCCACAAGGACGTGTTTTAGGTCCTATGCTCTTCTTAGTGTATGTTAATGATATGAATAATTTAGTGACTACCAAAAGGAATACATACTATTTATTTAAATACAGTTCATATGAATTGTATATTTTCATAGTTTTCATATCTAAATTTCTCCCAGTCTTTATCTATGGTTAGAGTAGTGCAAAGTGACGTTATTTTCCAGTACTGTGACAGTGTTAATGCTCATTGGTGAACTGACTTCTCTCAGTCGTTATCTATAGTTAGAGTAGTGCAAAGTGACGTTATTTTCCAGTACTGTGACAGTGCTAATGCTCATTGGTGAGCTGACTTCTCTCAGTCTTTATCTATAATAAAGTGTGTGTCAATTGCTCCTCCAGATTCAGTTTTAGGGGAAGAAAAGCAATATGCAGGAGATTATTGTCCAAAATAGGGAAATGCTTATTCGAACGTACAGGAGGGAATATTCCAAGTCGAAAGCCACTGAAGGATTTCTATATTAGTTATTAATTGTGAAACGAATAGATAACGTAATCCATTCACTTACGATTTCTTAAAGTATTTGTTTCTATTTGCTTGGATGTTATACGTCTCTCGATGTTAATGGTAGATCTACAATGTAACTAATTTGTAACCAAACTTTTTGATGTCTTTTTTTTTGTTTTAAAAAAACGGAAATAAAGATGTTAATATAAATTAGATTGATGCTACTAATTGTTTGGTGTATCGTGATATTGTTATCTATCCTAATAATACCCGTAGTGTGTTTATTTATTTATTTGGTGTCCGCTTTTACACTACGGGTATTAAACATGAAGAATGTAACTATGATACGCACGGGAATATATTGACTTGATATTTAAATTCCCCTGTTTTTATTCAATTTTTAAATGTATTTTATCTATAAAATAAATTAGACTATGCAGAAAATTTAATTTTAATTGAATTCATTAAAAGTAACCTAATAACGGGTAATAAATTGGTATTGATGATGACCCGTTATTTTTAACGAGAAAGTACACTAGTACAATAATAAAAGTTTAAAATTATGAATGGAATCTTATTTCCATATAACAGTAATTTGACCTTATTTTATCACTCAAAGTATATTTTAATGTCTGTTCGATATTGACGGTAGCATAAGATGTTCATCGAAAGCATTATTTTACATGCAGTTCAATTTACCTAAGGTTTTAGAAAGAAGCATCTTCTTGTAAAGAACCTATCGTTGTAAATAAAGTGCACAGTGAAGAGTTAAAACAACCACCAATAGTTGTAAATAAAGTGCACAGTGAAGAGTTAAAACAACCACCAATAGTTGTAAATGAAGTGCACAGTGAAGAGTTAAAACAACCACCAATAGTTGTAAATAAAGTGCACAGTGAAGAGTTAAAACAACCACCAATAGTTGTAAATAAAGTGCACAGTGAAGAGTTAAAACAACCACCAATAGTTGTAAATAAAGTGCACAGTGAAGAGTTAAAACAAC
Organism: Caprella mutica; assembly: GCA_947561585.1. NCBI lineage: Eukaryota > Metazoa > Arthropoda > Malacostraca > Amphipoda > Caprellidae > Caprella > Caprella mutica. The sequence goes on from CANNZV010000973.1 coordinate 122,914, forward strand.
CACCAATAGTTGTAAATAAAGTGCACAGTGAAAAATTAAAACAACCACCAATAGTTGTAAATAAAGTGCACAATGAAGGGTTAAAACAACCACTAATAGTTGTAAATAAAGTGCACAATGAAGGGTTAAAACAACCACCAATAGTTGTAAATAAAGTGCACAATGAAGGGTTAAAACAACCACCAATAGTTGTAAATAAAGTGCACAATGAAGGGTTAAAACAACCACCAATAGTTGTAAATAAAGTGCACAATGAAGGGTTAAAACAACCACCAATAGTTGTAAATAAAGTGCACAATGAAGGGTTAAAACAACCACCAATAGTTGTAAATAAAGTGCACAATGAAGGGTTAAAACAACCACCAATAGTTGTAAATAAAGTGCACAATGAAGGGTTAAAACAACCACTAATAGTTGTAAATAAAGTGCACAATGAAGGGTTAAAACAACCACCAATAGTTGTAAATAAAGTGCACAATGAAGGGTTAAAACAACCACCAATAGTTGTAAATAAAGTGCACAATGAAGGGTTAAAACAACCACTACTCATTATAAATATACTGCATATAATACCTTAAAATCAATCAATTTCACAATATCACCAATAATTCAACAGCAATTGCATGAATAGCGACCGTAGGCAACTGGTGCAGATGACATGTGCGTCCACTGGAGTCTGATTAGAGCAAATTAAGTTGCAACTTTGATGCCTCAGTGCCAATATACAATTGCCAGATGATTACTCTTAGAGCAGGCTGGGGCAATTAGTACTTAGGATATAATGTCTCTGTAGGACATTAGCTTCAGGGGCTTTATTAAATATAATTCAGTGTGGCTTTCGAATCACGCTACCCTAATTATCATGGTGAAGCCAATTATTGTTAGTCTCAGGTTTCAGCATCCAATATCTTTTGCGTGATTGTCACGTGGGGAGATATTTCTATATTGAGGTGCCTAATTTTACATCAGTGTGTTTATGTACCTACACACGAGAAGTCATTAGTGATTTACATGGGGATTTTAGATAGGAGAATTGATATTTAAAAGATTAAAATAGGTCTCTTTTTATAAGTAAGGAGTATTGCCATTCAATTATCTATTTATACATCATGATTGCAACCTATTTATGTGTTCTTCTGTGGTTCTATCATAATTCTGTTTCGGGGTAATTTTACTAGATGTTGAAATAATGTCATCCATATTATAGATTGGAATTATTGATCATCGGTCATTAATCCGTTAATATAGTCCATAATCTACGATTATACTTGATTAAACGATTATTTATATTGATCAAAAATTAAATACAATGATGGTATTTAGGTTCACGAAGATTCAATATCAACATAATTATAATATTTTATAATAATAGATTATAAATATTAATATATTATTGTTCATTAATCTTTTTTAACTAAAAAAATCGATGCTTGATGTTTTATGATGAACTTAAGCGGATGATACAAATTGAAAAAAAAACATGTCATGTGGATTTTTTTTTTTTGAGATATGCCGTCATTGAAATAAAAAGTGCAATTTTGCTGTATTTTCTTTTTGGATTTCGCGCAATGGTAACTCGCGTGGATATCGCGGTAAGGTTATTCTGTTGCCTGGGTAGCTTGAGTGAAACCATGCTGATATTTCGATTGTGGACATTTCGACGGCGTTCAAGTCGTCGATGATTTGGTTCGGACCCCATAGAGGACATAGAGGACATGAAGGGTGACATAGAGGGAAATAATAAAGCTCATGTATGGGAGAGATTGGGATAAGGGGAGTAAATGAATTATACAGGAATATTGCCATAGAAAGGGTTGCTGAATAGATAATATGTAAAAGAATCAATGTGAATTAAATTATATGTATGGGAAGAAAGGGAAGATTGGTAATAAAGAAATAGGGAAACGGTATAAAGAATTGAGTTAATTAAATATACTTGAAATAATTAACTTAGAAATTGAAAATGATGATGTGAATCTAGATTAAGTTCCGAATTATCAGTCAGTTCCACATCTTCGGACATAAAAGACATAATTATAAGTTCGTTATAATGAAAAAACATCACAACTTTCATAAAGACAGTTTAAATGATGGAAATTTTGTTAAATAATATTTTTCAATAATGAATAGTTGTAAGTATATATATGTACATGCAACTACTTATATAGTTAGAGTGAGTTGTTTCTACGCATTCGTGGGGAAACTTGAGTACAATACAAATAATTATTTTGAAACTACAAACAAAATCAATAAAATTGTATTAAATGAAATTAAAATGGAAATTAGAATGAAATTTGTATATGGAAAAATTGTCGACGTATAAAATATCTTGGTAAGTTTTTTGGTGGGACCATATAAGTACGAGTTGGGCCTCCTGTCAATCTTCTATGTTTCCGCCATAACCTTTTCTCTGAGAGTCCCATCTTAATCATCTATGGCCCTACTATAACCTTTTCTATGAGCATCCTTCTTTATCTTCTATGGCCCCACCATAACTTTTTCAATGAGTTTCCCCTCTTAATCTTCTATGGCCCCGCCATAACTTTTTCAATGAGTATCCCCTCTTAATCTTCTATGGCCCGACCATAACTTTTTCTATGAGTACCCTTCTTAATCTTCTATGGCCCCACCATAACTCTCCTGTTAGCATTGCAGTTTATACGCTTTATGTTGGCGTACATTGAATAGAGTTACTGATTATGGACCCCTATGGCCTAATTAGTATTAACAAAAAGGCTACCTACTGATTATCACTGTATCAACCGTGGTGCCTAATTAAAATATCGAATTAATTTCATGCAGTGATGAACAATTCGTTTGATAATTCAGAGTCATTATGTTCCATGATTATTATTATTGCTATGATTAGTATTATGTGCAATTGAATATTATTTTAGGGGGAAATTTGAATAATTTATTTTTATTTATTTTGAGTTTTCGATTATACATATTCGATTTTACGAGAAAAAAAAATCATAATCATTATCAAATAGCGAGTAAAATGTCTAACTTATAATGAATATAAAAATTGTATAATAAAATGAATAATGAATATGAAATTAATATAAATGATAATGAAAATACAAAATGAATAATCAATATGAAAATAATATAAATGATAATGAAAATACAAAATGAATAATGTTTCTATAACCCAGGTGTTTTAGAGTCATGGTTCTACCTGCATTCACTAATTACCGGATCATACGAGTCAATGAGTTCAATTCAGGTCAACGTGCTTTTCTATGTGGTCACATGACCCATTTCTATGTGGTCACATGACCCATTCCCATCTCCTATGCGAATCAAAGCAGTCATTACGATGGGTCCTTTTCATGCAGCCTTTTAGTTCATCATTATGGTGGATAATGAATTTAAATTCGAATGTCACCTACTGAATTAAATTCCCTCTAACGATATGCCGAAAATTCGATGGCTTTCGAATGGGAAAATATATAAAGTGCTGTTCGAAAGCAGTTTGAAAACGTATTGAGCTGGAGGTGACGATTTCACTTTTATTACTCAAAAAAAAAAAAAAACAGTTTATAAATATTTTATTTAATGGAGAATTATTGTTTAAAAAATATATCATCAATTTACGTTGGCTGAGACTATGTTTGCAGTAAATTCTTTGAGATGATCTAACTATTGACTAGTTATTAGAATCCACTAATCTTCTATGGCCCACCATAATTTTCTCTCTTGAAAAATATTCGCAGGTCTTTAGTACACAAAAAGAAAGTTATGGTGGGCCGATAGAAGATCTTCTAGGGTAACTTACAATATTCAGGTGCTCCTATATTAATTTATCCCTGGTCAATGTTTTCCAAGTGTGAAAGTATCGTGGGGCCATAGAAGATTGAATATAGTCCCCTCTTAATCTTCCATGGCCCCACCATACCTTTCTCTAGAGAAATGATATCCCAACATAATCTTCCATGGCCCCACCATACCTTTCTCTAGACTCTAGAGAAATGATACCCCACGTTAATCTTCCATGGCCCCACCATACTCTCTATTCCCAGGTATAATTAGAGGGCTAGGTATTCATTTGGTTAATGCAGTACATAATGTCTTCTAATCAGCACCGTGGATGCAGTCACACAAAAATACTCTGATGGATACCTCAAACCGATACGTAAACCCTACGTCTTTCTGCTTAATTAATCCATTAGCCAATTAGTGAGTAATATAAAGATATTAGTTAGTGTTTAGAGTAGTGATTAGAGTTAATACGAAGTTGATAACGAAGGGAGGTACCACACCCAACTGGTTATGCAGGTACTAATGCATGCTAACTCTTTTCTCTCTTAACTTGATTGATGAACTGGCACCCAGAGGGAAAGTTATGGTGGGGCCATAGAAGATTGAGAGGGAAAGTTATGGTGGGGCCGTAGAAGATTGAGAGAGAAAGTTATGGAGGGGTCGTAGAAGATTGAGAGAGAAAGTTATGGTGGGTCCATAGAAGATTGAGAGAGAAAGTTATGGTGGGTCTATAGAAGATTGAGAGGGAAAGTTATGGTGAGGCCATAGAAGATTGAGAGAGAAAGTTATGGTGGGTCCATAGAAGATTGAGAGAGAAAGTTATGGTGGGTCCATAGAAGATTGAGAGAGAAAGTTATGGTGGGGCCATAGAAGATTGAGAGAGAAAGTTATAGTGAGGCCATAGAAGATTGAGAGAGAAAGTTATGGTGGGGGTCGTAGAAGATTGAGAGAGAAAGTTATGGTGGGGCCGTAGAAGATTGAGAGGGAAAGTTATGGTGGGGCCATAGAAGATTGAGGGAGAAAGTTATGGTGGGGCCATAGAAGATTGAGAGAGAAAGTTATAGTGAGGCCATAGAAGATTGAGAGAGAAAGTTATGGTGGGTCCATAGAAGATTGAGAGAGAAAGTTATGGTGGGGTCGTAGAAGATTGAGAGAGAAAGTTATGGTGGGGCCATAGAAGATTGAGAGAGAAAGTTATGGTGGGGCTATAGAAGATTGAGAGAGAAAGTTATGGTGGGGCCATAGAAGATTGAGAGAAGACCCAACATAATTTTATATTGTTCGCAGTAACTTTCTTGGTGGGAAGTTATAGTTTCCACTATAGTTATAGTTTCCACTATAGTTATAGTTTCCACTATAGTTATAGTTTCCACTATAGTTATAGTTTCCACTATAGTTATAGTTTCCACTATAGTTATAGTTTCCACTATAGTTATAGTTTCCACTATAGTTATAGTTTCCACTATAGTTATAGTTTCCACTATAGTTATAGTTTCCACTGTGTAATTTCTATTTTTCCCACAATGTAATAATTGAACTCTTTAAAAATTATTTATTTTATGTATAAAATGGTTTTCGGATAAAACCCAAATTAGATATTTAATTATTGTCGATGTAACACACACACATAACTGAGTTGAAGCACATTTGCTTGATAACTAGGGTTGTGATAATATGCCTTTAAAATCATAGATCCTGAGAATATTATAGACGGAGAGAATTAAAGAGTATGAATGGTTCTACACCAGCGGTATATAGTATTCGATACCATTTCATTTCGTCTGTGATATTCTTAAGATCTATGATTTATAAAGCATATTGTCCTAATAATGACCAGTGTGCACATACATCACTAATGCCTTTTGCGCTATCATCATAGGAATGTTTTGCTCCCCTGCAAACACATTAAAAGGGCCATCAAATTAATAGGGAGAAGGTATGCGAGTTTTGTGCCAAGGTGTTAGGAAGATCCAAGTAATTAAGAGTAAAATATGAGTGTCATCTAATTCTCAAATTCCTGCCAAAGTAATATTAAATATGGTAAAACACAGAACTCTATCATTGAATTATATGTAAGTATACTGATGTTCTGCAAATAGAACAAAAATACGATTTTTACTCAGACTTAAATTTTTTATATTTTATATTTTGGTATAATTTTGCGATTAATTTTTATATATTGCATTGTAGTTTGAGTAAATAGTGGTGAATAATGAGTTAGAACTCTAAGTGCAAGATATATCCTTCACCCGATATGCTTGATATAACTGAATAAATGCCTGATATTGTTGCCCAATGTGCCTGATATTGCTGCCCAATGTGCCTGATATTGTTGCCCAATGTGCCTGATATTGTTGCCCAATGTGCCTGATATTGTTGCCCAATGTGCCTGATATTGTTGCCCAATGTACCTGATATTGTCACCCAATGTACCTGATATTGTCACCCAATGTGCCTGATATTGTTACCCAATGTGCCTGATATTGTTGCCCAATGTGCCTGATATTGTTGCCCAATGTACCTGATATTGTTGCCCAATGTGCCTGATATTGTTGCTCAGTGTGCCTGATATTGTTGCTCAATGTGCCTGATATTGTTGCTCAGTGTGCCTGATATTGTTGCTCAATGTGCCTGATATTGTTGCCCAATGTGCCAGATATTGTTGCCCAATGTGCCTGATATTGTTGCCCAATGTGCCTGATATTGTTGCCCAATGTGCCTGATATTGTTGCCCAATGTACCTGATATTGTTGCCCAATGTGCCTGATATTGTTGCTCAGTGTGCCTGATATTGTTGCTCAATGTGCCTGATATTGTTGCTCAGTGTGCCTGATATTGTTGCCCAATGTGCCTGATATTGTTGCCCAATGTGCCTGATATTGTTGCCCAATGTGCCTGATATTGTTGCTCAATGTGCCTGATATTGTTGCCCAATGTGCCTGATATTGTTGCCCAATGTGCCTGATATTGTTGCCAAATGTGCCTGATATTGTTACCCAATGTGCCTGATATTGTTGCCCAATGTGCCTGATATTGTTGCCCAATGTGCCTGATATTGTTACCCAATGTGCCTGATATTGTTGCCCAATGTGCCTGATAATGTTGCCCAATGTGCCTGATATTGTTGCCCAATGTGCCTGATATTGTTGCCCAATGTGCCTGATATTGTTGCCCAATGTGCCTGAAATTGTGATATTGTTTAATAAAAAAATAAATAAATAAAATAAAGAACTTTCTAAGTTTGTTTTTTAATCTTTTCACTGTTTTTTACTGCCCAAATGTTAGATATATCCTTTATTTTATTATATATTACACAGGTTATTTATTATCCTGTTAGTTTCTCATTTCATCCAACAGATGGCATAGAAAGTGACTAACTCACATCTTGACGTCATTGTGAAATCATCAATCTAATATTCTTCTAATATTCTTCTAGTATTCTTCTAGTATTCTTCTAATATTCTTCTAGTATTCTTCTAATATTCTTCTAATATTCTTCTAATATTCTTCTAATATTCTTATAGTATTCTTCTAATATTCTTCTAATATTCTTCTAATATTCTTCTAATATTCTTCTAATATTCTTCTAATATTCTTCTAATATTCTTCTAATATTCTTCTAATATTCTGCTAATATTCTTGCTAATATTCTTGCTAATATTCTTCTAATATTCTTGCTAATATTCTTCTAATATTCTTCTAATATTCTTCTAATATTCTTCTAATATTCTTGCTAATGTTCTTGCGAATATTCTTCTAATATTCTTGCCAATATTCTTCTAATATTCTTGCTAATACTCTTGCTAATATTCTTCTAATATTCTTCTAATATTCTTCTAATATTCTTGCTAATATTCTTGCGAATATTCTTCTAATATTCTTGCTAATATTCTTCTAATATTCTTGCTAATATTCTTCTAATATTCTTGCTATTATTCTTGCTAATATTCTTGCTATTATTCTTGCTAAAATTCTTGCTAATATTCTTGCTAATATTCTTGCTAATATTCTTGCTAATATTCTTGCTAATATTCTTCTAATATTCTTGCTATTATTCTTGCTAAAATTCTTGCTAATATTCTTGCTAATATTCTTGCTAATATTCTTGCTAATATTCTTGCTAATATTCTTCTAATATTCTTCTAATATTCTTCTAATATTCTTGCTAATATTCTTGCTAATATTCTTGCTAATATTCTTGCTAATATTCTTTTATTTCAAATTTATATAATTTGTGAATTTTTCTTTATCTATACTAATAATTTCCTTAGTGTGTTTATTTATTTATTTATTTGGTGTCCGCTTTTACACTACGGGTATTAAACATGAAGAATGTAACTATGATACGCACGGGAATATATTGACTTGATATTTAAATTCCCCTGTTTTTATTCAATTTTTAAATGTATTTTATCTATGAAAAAAGTTTCAGTTTATGCAGAAAAATAAATTCTATTTTAGTCCAATGAAAATGACTTAACAACGGGTAGTAAATTACTACTGAAGACCCGTTATTTTTAACGGGCAAATACACTAGTTTACTCATAATATGAGAACTACTCAAAATTTCACATTCATTTATGTTTTCTAACTGTTCTTGTATGTGGAATTATACAAATGATTAGTAATGTTTTTGATATATTTATGTGCATTCTTTTGATAGTAATTTGCTCTATCACCTTTTTGTGTTAAATATTATAACAGACGATGTTAAGAGAGAACGCTTTCAACCTGATTTTTTAAACAGCAACTAATAAATATTTCCATTCATTTTTATTCCACATTTTTACGAAGTAAATTTCTTCAGAAAATTTACTTAAATATGAAACAAATTAAACAAAACATTTCATTTCATGATTATATGAACAAAGTAACTTTTTTAGTGAATAAGATCAATGTATTGATTTTCGTCATAATGCCCTCGACAAAATGAGTTACAAATTTTGCCTCCAGCACCAAAAGGGTTTGTGAACCGGAGAAATAATCACTGAGAAATAATCACAGGCTGGTATGGGTCATGATGTCGTGATTAGTGCATCGATTATCTGATCTAATCAATACAATGATTATCAGAATAGTCCACTGGTTATCAGTTATTTGACTAGTGCACTGATTATCAGTTATTCGACTAGTGCACTGATTATCAGTTATTCGACTAGTGGACTGATTATCAGTTATTCGACTAGTGCACTGATTATTAGTTATTCGACTAGTGCACTGATTATTAGTTATTCGACTAGTGCACTGATTATCAGTAATCCGACTAGTGCACTGACTATTAGTTATTCGACTAGTGCACTGATTATCAGTTATTCGACTAGTGCACTGATTATTAGTTATTCGACTAGTGCACTGATTATCAGTTATTCGACTAGTGCACTGATTATCAGTTATTCGACTAGTGCACTGATTATCAGTAATCCGACTAGTGCACTGACTATTAGTTATTCGACTAGTGCACTGATTATCAGTTATTCGACTAGTGCACTGATTATTAGTTATTCGACTAGTGCACTGATTATCAGTTATTCGACTAGTCCACTGATTATCAGTTATTCGACTAGTGCTCTGATTATCAGTTATTCGACTAGTGCTCTGATTATCAGTTATTCGACTAGTCCACTGATTATCAGTTATTCGACTAGTCCACTGATTATCAGTTATTCGACTAGTCCACTGATTATCAGTTATTCGACTAGTCCACTGATTATCAGTTATTCGACTAGTCCACTGATTATCAGTTATTCGATGATTATCAGAAAAGTGTCCAAAAATCAGAATATCGAATATATTAATTCAAATTATAATAATATAAAAATACAATTCTGATTCCAACAATTAACCTATTTCAACTCTATTGAAAAATCATCATTCTAACTTATAAAACGAACATGGACTTAGTTTAACTTACATTTGTATTATAACTAATATTTTTTTCATGTTACATTTATTTTCGATATATTTTTCTACCACATTTTCCTATTCATGTATAGTATGTCGAAACAGTGTATCAATTTTCTCAGGACACCAAGTGTGAGTAATGTGTCAGGATAAATCAGAGTGAATGGTTCATTAAGAATTACTGGAAATCATCACACAATGAGGAGCTTTTTTTATCCCCAGTTTCTTTTGTCGCGACGTGTAGCACGTGCGTCGATGTGCAGAGAGACGTTCAACCCTCATTTGGGTTGTAATTGCTGTAATGAAATGATTTACTTCAGTGGAAACTTAAATAGAGTGCATGGCAATAGCTTTGTTTATCCTCAGAAAAAAGTTAACTAAAAATTTTGATAAATATATATATCAATGTATTACTGAACACTTTATTTGAAATACTTTTTGGATAGTTACCCTTCAAATTTAATTAATTTATCTATTACTGGGTATTTTAAAATTTAAATTGAGTACATGACGATAGCATAGCCTTATTTATCCTGAGAAAGAAGTCCACTGGGAGAGATTTAAGTGGTGTTTATCTAACTGAACACTTTATTTCAGTTACAATTTGGATAGTTACCCTTCGAATAATCAATTCATGTATTACTTGGTATTTTTAAAATTTAAATTTAGTGCAAAAAACGCCTCTGTTAATTATTATTAAAGGTAAATGTTTATGTGAGATTTAAAAGATATCTTATTTAAAAATATATTTGAATTTGAATAAATATTTGAAATTTTATTTGATTGAATAACTATACCATATTGTGGTGAACTAATTTGTATTTTAATACTTATATATGTCTTAAAATATAATTTGTAATAAAAAGTTAATATATTTGTATTCGGTTTGATACACACTAATTTTACTGAAGAGTTATTTAAACGTTTATTTGACTGAACACTTTATTTGCAATACACTTTCGTATGGCCTATTTTATAGGAATAAACTATAATTCAATATATATAAAAAGAATGAAATATAAGTCAGAAAGATTACTGTATTATGTTGTAAAGAGGAGGAAGTTTATGCGATTTTTGTATTTCAAAATTTAATTAGCTGAATACTTTTCACGACTCAACTTTTTTGAAGGAGTAACTAATATAATTTTTAGATGAAACCTATTAATATATCATTAAGGTATATTTGGTAAATTATTTTTTGTGCTAAGAGCAAAATATATTTATCAGAGGAAGATGAATTATTTTAACATTCTAGAATATGAATTAATATTTTCACTTGGTTTTTATTAGATATAAAGTGACTGAGCACTCTATACAAAATACCCATTCTATGGGTAACCATAATATATTTATGGTAAATTAGCTTTTTATATTTTATATACTTATTTCAGTTTCTTTCTATTAAAAAGAAAGTTACAATAAAAAGAAATCTCTATTCACAAACTTAAATGAAGAAACTAAAAACGGTTATAATTATTAAAAAAAAAAAATTAAAATGTTGATAGGATTTTAAATAACACACACATTCGTAATACATGTATATTTGATATAAGTGAACGACATACTTACATACACACATATTCTCTTTCGAGACCTTAATGTATGTTAAATAAGCTTTTCATTTTAGTATTTTTATGAGAATAATAATACACCATTAGAAATTCAAAGAGGCAATTATAAAGATTAGTTCGTATCTGATGGTGTAGAATATAGGCCCACAGGCCCTAGGTCTCAGATATCGATTGGGCTTCTCCCATTTTTGCAGAGTCCAATTGGTTTTCTTTGTGTGCGGAGCTCATTACATGATTTTTATTCTAGTGACTCTCAGGGTAGGACCGACAGACAGACAGACCGTCACACATTATACACTATTGATTTTGCGTTAAAAACAAATCGATATTTGAAATTCATTAAAGGCCACTGCCTTTCTAATTTGATCTTCATCATTAGATCCTCTGAGAGAATTATGATTTAACGCTTGGGGAGGCGTGGGAACTGGAACTAGGAGGTGTAAGTAGGAACTAGGAGGTGTAACTAGGAACTAGGAGGTGTAAGTAGGAACTAGGAGGTGTAACTAGGAACTAGGAGGTGTAACTAGAAATTAGAAGGTGTAACTAGAAACTCAGAGGTGTAACTAGGAACTAGGAGGTGTAACTAGAAACTAAGCGGTGTGAGTATGAACTAGGAGGTGTAACTATGAACTAGTAACTGTAACTAGAAACTAGGAGGTGTAACTAGAAACTAGGAGGTGTAACTAGAAACTAGCAGGTGTAAGTAGGAACTAGGAGGTGTAGGTAGGAACTAGGAGGTGTAAGTAAGAACTAGGAGGTGTAACTAGAAGAATAGAGGTGTAAG
>CANNZV010000973.1:134958-328559 GCA_947561585.1 Caprella mutica
TGTTACTAGGAACTAGGAGGTGTAAGTAGACAAAGAGAGGTGTAACTAGAAGCTAGGAGGTGTAACTAGGAACTAAGAGGTGTTACTAGGAACTAGGAGGTGTAAGTAGACAAAGAGAGGTGTAACTAGAAAATCAGAGGTGTAAATAGGTACACATGAAGTGAATATAGTTAATTTGGTTCATTATTTCTTGGTAGATAAAAAATACTTTCCAAATTCTAATTCAAAGAAAGTTTTATCAATTATTTAAAATCTCATCACTAATATTACTAACTCTCATATTGTCCTGTATTACTTAGTTCTACTACATCGTTTTACTACTTGTCCTACTACTTTATCCGATTTCTTCGTCCTATTATATTTTCCTGTTTTACCACAACTGTCCCATGATGTTTGTCCCATATAGGAGATCTTTTAATACACTAATTGGCACCTCGAGGTAATTCCTTTATTTTTCGTTACGCAAGAGGCCATTGAAGGATCGTATTTGTACTTTTTAATCTACTAGTGCAAACACTAGGCCACTCTTATCGGTACAATGATATTAAAAAGAATAAACTGGGACGTTTAGTTTAAGTACAACATAAACAGTTTTAATAGTAATGATATTAAAACTGTGAAATATTTTTGAATAAAATGTTACAGGGAATGATTTTACGCATCTTTGCAATGTTATTTAATTCTCTTATACATCAATTTAAGATCAAATAATGACATCTTTTTACAATGTAATTATATAAATTTTTGGAAAATTCCTTAGGCATAATAAAACCACCGGAAAAATATCAGTGCCATCTTGATAGCAGACAGGCCGTAACTCTTTAGGTAGCATTGTCTCCGCATAATATAAATACAATGTATATGAGCACCATAAATTACCATGATCGCAGGCACCAAATACCGCCACTTGCTTGCGTTATTTCGGTATAAGGAAGCAGCCCCTGAATACGGAGAAGGTAGGTATTTACCCGAAGAAGAATGATCACCAGTTTGGATTTGGTGGCCGTGGGTTTGTTGGCGAGATTTTTTAGCTACTTTAAAGGGCCGTACACACGTAGGGTTTTTTAAGTCTTTCCACCAGATTTTTTGTTAAAATCCTACTACTTTTTCCACGAGAATATAAGAAAAGCGATATAATTATTATTCATTTTAGTTGGTATCCATGATACCTGCAGGTATCATGGATACCAACTAAAATAAATAACAATTTTATCCTTTTTTCTTATATTCTCGTGGAAAAAGTAGGAGGAGCTTAGCAAAAAGTCTGGTGAAAAGACCTAAAAAACTCTACGTGTGTACGGCCCTTTAAAATATCTATCGGGATAGAATAAATTGCGATATTGGATGGAGTATATTTAGATATCTAAATGAACTTGAGTAATTAGGAATTATAAAATTATGTCTGTTGAAGATAATTATTTTAAGAGACAAGATATATTTTATTATCTATCAAAGATGAGTTGATATCCGAAAAAAAGAGACTGGTTAATTATTGATATTGGAAGAGTTGGTTTGAGTTGAAATGAAAATTTTAATTTGATTTTTGCATTTCAAAGATTTTAAAGAGGCATCGAATTTTTGTTAAGTAATCATTAATCGCTGTACATATATAAAATGCACTTCGAATTAAGAGTTAAAACAACCACCATTTATTGTAAATGCAGTACACAATGAAGGGTTGAAACAACCACCAATAGTTGTAAATAAAGTGCACAGTGAAGAGGTAAATCAACCACCAATAGTTGTAAATAAAGTGCACAGTGAAGAGGTAAATCAACCACCAATAGTTGTAAATAAAGTACACAGTGAAGAGTTAAAACAACCACCAATAGTTGTAAATAAAGTGCACAGTGGAGAGTTAAAACAACCACCAATAGTTGTAAATAAAGTGCACAGTGAAGAGTTAAAACAACCACCAATAGTTGTAAACAAAGTGCACAGTGAAGAGTTAAAACAACCACCAATAGTTGTAAATAAAGTGTACAGTGAAGAGTTAAAACAACCACCAATAGTTGTAAATAAAGTGCACAGTGGAGAGTTAAAACAACCACCAATAGTTGTAAATAAAGTGCACAGTGAAGAGTTAAAACAACCACCAATAGTTGTAAACAAAGTGCACAGTGAAGAGTTAAAACAACCACCAATAGTTGTAAATAAAGTGTACAGTGAAGAGTTAAAACAACCACCAATAGTTGTAAATAAAGTGCACAGTGAAGAGTTAAAACAACCACCAATAGTTGTAAATAAAGTGCACAGTGAAGAGTTAAAACAACCACCAATAGTTGTAAATAAAGTGCACAGTGAAGAGTTAATACAACCACCAATAGTTGTAAATAAAGTGCACAGTGAAGAGTTAAAACAACCACCAATAGTTGTAAATAAAGTGTACAGTGAAGAGTTAAAACAACCACCAATAGTTGTAAATAAAGTGCACAGTGGAGAGTTAAAACAACCACCAATAGTTGTAAATAAAGTGCACAGTGAAGAGTTAAAATAACCACCAATAGTTGTAAATAAAGTACACAGTGGAGAGTTAAAATAACCACCAATAGTTGTAAATAAAGTGCACAGTGAAGAGTTAAAACAACCACCAATAGTTGTAAATAAAGTGCACAGTGAAGAGTTAAAATAACCACCAATAGTTGTAAATAAAGTACACAGTGAAGAGTTAAAACAACCACCAATAGTTGTAAATAAAGTGCACAGTGGAGAGTTAAAACAACCACCAATAGTTGTAAATAAAGTGCACAGTGAAGAGTTAAAATAACCACCAATAGTTGTAAATAAAGTGCACAGTGGAGAGTTAAAATAACCACCAATAGTTGTAAATAAAGTGCACAGTGAAGAGTTAAAACAACCACCAATAGTTGTAAATAAAGTGCACAGTGAAGAGTTAAAATAACCACCAATAGTTGTAAATAAAGTGCACAGTGAAGAGTTAAAACAACCACCAATAGTTGTAAATAAAGTGCACAGTGAAGAGTTAAAATAACCACCAATAGTTGTAAATAAAGTACACAGTGAAGAGTTAAAACAACCACCAATAGTTGTAAATAAAGTGCACAGTGGAGAGTTAAAACAACCACCAATAGTTGTAAATAAAGTGCACAGTGAAGAGTTAAAATAACCACCAATAGTTGTAAATAAAGTACACAGTGAAGAGTTAAAACAACCACCAATAGTTGTAAATAAAGTGCACAGTGGAGAGTTAAAACAACCACCAATAGTTGTAAATAAAGTGCACAGTGAAGAGTTAAAACAACCACCAATAGTTGTAAATAAAGTGCACAGTGAAGAGTTAAAACAACCACCAATAGTTGTAAATAAAGTGCACAGTGGAGAGTTAAAACAACCACCAATAGTTGTAAATAAAGTGCACAGTGAAGAGTTAAAACAACCACCAATAGTTGTAAATAAAGTGCACAGTGAAGAGTTAAAATAACCACCAATAGTTGTAAATAAAGTGCACAGTGAAGAGTTAAAATAATCACCAATAGTTGTAAATAAAGTGCACAGTGAAGAGTTAAAATAACCACTATTTACTCTAAACAAACTGGGTATCACATTGTCAAGTTTTCACAGCCCAAATATCACTACCTATTCATTGACATTTCATCAACTGCTAGGAATATCCCATCAATATCAATGTCTCTCTTCATCCCTCTAAACAGGCACATTTCTATGTATTGAATCCATAAGAATAATCTGGACTTCGGAGATTGGAGACCAGAAAGTTCCGAGTGACAAGATAGGTTTTAAGAAGACGCTTCGGAAAAATTGGTCGGTCTTTGGATATCACCTGAATAGTTTATTTAAAATAAAGATTATGAAAATATATTTCTTGTTTAAAGTACTGAATCATATAGTAAAATTACATGGTTTGAAATTTTGATTCATTTGTCGATAAATCGAGTTTTTTTTAATTTAGTCTTTGAGTTCTGAAGTACATGTTAAACCCCGTACATAATTAAATATCTAGAATTTCTCGATTATGTTAATTTTAAATAGAAATCTACATCAAATGTAATTATTTTGATATTAGTGAAATGAAATCTAATTACCTGGGACATATACCATAGTATTTTATAAAATTCTATTTTTCCCTGAAAAAGTATATTCGTTAATAGCACCACGCTCAATTCGATCAAAACGAAATCTATTTTTCGGAATAGTCGAAAACATCGATAAGGCGTTTGAGTTCCGAATTCCATTAGAGTTGGATGCGATTTGTTGAGCCACTGGTCGAATGTTTGTTCGGGGCCCAAGAAATTGGATATCTTGAGCAATGAAATACCCGTCAATTTATTCATAATATTCCGGCAGGAGGTTATTCAATAGACTTCTTCTTATGGATTGAAGAAATTTTGTGAGGCAGAGTGAGTGATGGAAGAAGAATCAAAGTTATATTGTAGATACTTTATCTGAAGGCTTTTGTAAGTCTTTTGAGTGAATGAAGTCTCAGTTTTTACTGCCTCCTATTTTCCTATGATTTGCCTTCCAAAATTGGATTTTCATTTCACTTGGATACCTCCAGAGGAACACTTTTTGTATTTACTGATCTAGTGTTGACACCACTGTAAGATTTCGACTAACAGTTTCTATTATATAACAGTTTGTAACTAAATTATACAAAAATTGAACAATAGAGTCTTAATTTTTTTTCTGAATCAATAATATTTTAATCAATTTCAATTTAAAAAAAATTCTATACATCAATGAAATCGAATCAGAGAAATATCGAAAACTTTTCAATATTTAGAAAATAATAATTAACAATTAATTAAAGAATTAATATATTCTGTATCTTCTGCTTCCTTTAAATACACTATTTTTCTAATTTCTAAGTTTTAAATAAAAATCAAAGACACAAGTCAAGTTCCACGACACGTTAAATTTGCATAATTAATTCTTAAAACTCCTCGTGGTCTCATATGGAGTCAATTTTTTTACGAAAACTTCCACGCCTCTCATAAATTATGATGTTAAAATTCATAACTTTTCTAATCCTGTCATAAATATCTTAAGCAGTGGGGCTATGTTTTTTCGATGATGTTTGCTGGGAAACTTCTTACATGTATTACCATAAATCAAAAAATGGTCATGGTGGTACCTAACTAAAATAGTGGTGAGTTAAAATGATGTGTATCTTGGAGTTGTTTTTGATTAGTATAAGTATAAATAATGTGTCGACTGTACTATGTCAACATATACTCCTATAAATAGTATGTCGACAATATAAATAGTAATGTCGACAATACTTGCATTGTGGGTATTAGCATAAAATATGAATTTATGAAAATTAGAAGTTCTGAAAATTAGAATTTATGAAAATTAGAATTTATGAAAATTAGAATTTATGAAAATTAGAATTTATGAAAATTAAAATTTATGAAGTAATAAATTTCAAAAGGTTGGACCATACACTTTCCGAATACTGTTGGTGTCCGAGTAATACGACGTTCTCTTATAACTAGGGTTGTGACAGTATGCTTTTAAAATCATAGATAATATTATAGACGGAGAGAATTGAAGAGTATTGAATGGTTCTACACCAGCGGTATATAGTATTCGATACCATTTCATTTCGTCTGAGAAATTCTTAAGATTTTTATTTTCTAAAGCATATCGTCACAACCCTTATTATTACTAGTGATATATTGTCATAGTTGAATAATGCATTCAGACACTATTTAAGAAATATTTTCCTTTTCGCTGGTATACTATGAATCTGCCACGTCGAAATGAATGAAATTTTATAGTTATTAGAGTGTATCGCGTGATAAGTCGATACTCGATACATTTTTCGGAGGATCCATCACTCCAAAAAAAAAAAAGAAGCCAATTATGCAGCAGGAGCAAGACAGTGCGCTGAGAAATTGTCTTCTGGAATTCCCAGAGTAGTCAATAAGACTCGAGCTGTGGGTCAATTTTGTACAAAATATTGAGTTACAGCCTTCCTTTATGCTTTGTTAACTCCCGCTTCTTCTGTCAACACACTCAAATTTTTAGCTAAAATTGTGTCTTTTCTATAGTGAACTAATATTAAAGTATACTCCATGAACGTGCGGTGAAAATCATTCCTTTTTAGTGATAGAAACAGGTTCTTTTGTTTTGTGAATTTTGATTTTGAGGCCATTTCCACATTTTAAAATTGTATCACATACGAAGAATGAAACCATTTCTAACTTGATATATTCTATAACATCACCACAAATTTCTCATTGGGTAGGAACTTTCATGTCATCACAGTTAAAAAATGACACAACAGGTTTGGCCGAAAAAATTAAGCCCATCGAATTCACTGAGCCTGTTTTTAACAGGGTTAGTTTATCCTCTGAAAATATTATCCGTTTTCTGCACCCGATATACCCTCATAGAAAGCAATTACGAATGCCCCTTTTCCATCACTGTCTCCAAGGAGTCCAAACACATTCTTCAAAGTTCTTCAGCTATCACTCACTCACTCTGACCGAAATCTGATGAGGCCTTATCATATTTGACGCGTAATGTTTCAATCTCAGCAGCCCAGGCGATTGGTCAGTCCTGAGGTAAGGAGAGTTATGGTGGGGCCATAGAAGATTAAGAGAGGGTTATGGTGGGGCAATAGAAGATTAAGAGAGGGTTATTTGTCAATCTTCAAACCATTTCAAACTATTTTATTTTTACTTACAGAATGATTTGAAATTTAAGTATTTTCACCTAGGTTACAAATCACAATTTTTTTTACGCGGACACAATACTTATTCAAATGTTTAAAACTGTACTTCTTTTCAATATGTGGTCGTACCAAGCAAACTAAATCTAGCTCTTGTACGTTATGATGGCAAGGAGTTTTGTAGAGCGTATTAAATCTGACTGAGGCACCTATCGGTTGGTTACCATAATCCTCTGAGATGATGTAAATCCTATCTGGAAATAAATGAGGCCTCTATATCACGAGGTGTTTGAAGCCTCGACCGCTGGCCAGTCTTGTCAATATCCCGTACATTTTTCTTGGCTTGGGAGAATAATTTTTGCATTTTCTCGGAGGGGTGTCATTATTTCACGATGCCAGAGGCTACCTACTTCTTATGCAAGAGTCTCCAGGAAAAGATAAATGGTAACTAGGGAATGATGAGATGCTTTTTTATGTTAATGCCTATTTGGTGACTGCTTCTGGTGATAGAAATGATTTATTATATTTGCTGAGAATGAATGACTGTTGGTTATCTTGGTTTCCGCGTATTTGTAATACAGAAGATTTTCAGATGTGAATGATGTATAGTCAGTAGAACTCCACTATAGTGAAATCCTTTATAGTGAATGTAGTGTCCTGAGTAAGAAAGTAGCCTCTATAGTCTATTAGTTTCTTTAGTCTGCCATAAAATTGCCACTAGTGTTATAAAACTGTTGGTAGACTAATGAAAATTTGGTCACTATAGAGGCTACTTCCTTACTAAGGACACTACATTCACTCTACAGTATTTTATTATAGTGGAGCTGTACAGAATATATATTAATAAACATAATAATCCTTTACGAACACTCCTCCATTGTTAAATATATTTACATTTCCCCATCGCATAATCAAACTTTCATTCTCTCTCGTCAGACCCCCACTGTAGACATTTTACCGCCTTAACTATTCATATTATAACTTTTCTTCAGGGTGTAAGAATGTGAATTATCCGTGAAGTATCAAGGCAAAGTGCACTCACTGGTCTTCAAGTAATCATAAGTTATAAAGCTCGGAAAAAGGCAAGTTTTTAGTTCGAAAACTTTGGTGATTTCGCTGGTCAAGATTAGCTTCATTGTAGGGTAATTTCCCTCTTATTTTCCCCCAGACGGCGGACGCATAGCAATTGAGGGGCAAGAGGGAAGAAAATTGGAAAGTGGAGTGCGTGGAATCACGTCAAGGTGAAAATGTGATTATTTCACTTACCTAGACAACTTTTGTCTATGTCAACTTTTTTATTAAACTCAGGAATGAAGAATTTATTCCGGGGAATATCCCAGGCAAGAAGAATTTATTCCTGGGATAATGAGGGAATATCCCATGAAAGAAGAATTACTTTCTGGGATATTCCCTTAATATCCCAGGAATAAATCCTTCTTGCCTGGGATATTCCCTTAATATCCCAGGAATAAATCCTTCTTGCCTGGGATATTCCCTTATTATCCCAGGAATAAATCCTTCTTGCCTGGAAATGGTAAAGGAATCTTTTTATCTAAATTTAAATATCATCAATAATCTAAGTTTTTTCTTCCCAAATTCTAATATTTCTGTTAATTTTCAATCAGTGCAAAACTAAATCGAATTTCAGAGGTCAGAACTCTCCCATCAATGATAGTCACTTTTCAACTGCTTACCTAATTAGAACATAGCTTCAGCTTCATGATGAGCAAGTCACATATCCCTATAAATTATTGAGCAGCACAATACACGCTGAAAACTATGCAAATAACTTTGTTGCATGAAAAATGTTCAGCGGCGATGACCATAACTCACGCGGCGGCGTCTCCGTAACCGCTTTGGTGTGCAGAACTCGCATTCTACGCTTTAATGGAGTCCTCAAGAATGTATCCATAAATTCTGAAGATACAAAAGAGCCAATATTGAGAGCATGTCATTTTGAAGTGACTACTTTGGAGAGAAGTTACGGGTTTGAGTTGACCCTCAGTTGAATCATCTTTGATTTTTAGTGATTTCGATGAAATACTGTTTAAGTAACACGATTTTGATTTTCACGGTTAATGATATTGAATAAATAACTGTTCATTTAGTTTTAGTGTTAATCTTTTGAATTTTCGGCGGAACCATGTTTCTAAGTATGGAAGTAAGTTCACACGAAATTTGAATATTTGGAAACAGATCACAATTAATGATCTATATGGGAGAATTCTAACCTCTGAAATTCGACTTAGTTTTGCACTAATACAAAATTGATAGACAAATTAAAAGACGTTTAGAATCAAATTTCACTGTGATAACTTGTAATAATCATGACTAGAGTGACATTTTGGTTTATTTCCAGCCACACTATGAAACACGGCTTTCCCACACACACACACACACACACACCTCCGGCTTGCAATATTTATAATAAATCATAAGATTTTTTCCACTCTATCCCACGGAGAGTAACTTTTGGACGTGGAGGAGGAGAGGTTAGAGGGAGTCGCACGATGGCTCCTCCTAAGTATGAAATAGGAAATCTGTTGAAGCAGAAGCAGCACCATTTCTGTCTCTTCTAGATGCGCATTTATTGCCTATTCTCTCTACCAGAACAGAGTATATAATGTTACTTTGGAAACGCGGTCACTGACCTCAAATTATTCCTTTGGATAATTATGTTATTTGCTCGCAATACCAATTAGGTATACTAAAGAGAGATATCTACAAACGTTTATTATTCATAAGAAGGACGTAATGTTTACTCGGCCAATTATTTAATTAGTCCTGCAACCTGCAGATATCATGGATAGTAATGAAATAATTATTATATGAGGAACAGTCCGACAACGTGGAGCGTACCTTCTACTTAGTGAAATTTTATAGTGGAACAAATAGGGTTCATTCAAATTCTTCGGTGTACTGCACCGTATCTTTCGGTTTGGGTGTCCTATTTCGTTACAGAGTCTGAAGAAGAAACCGGACAGAGTCATCTTACTGGACATTTGCATCTCTCCAAATGAAACGTCAACACCGACTGACATTCGTGGCTTTGGATTTTTGACTAATGGAATCTGAGGTTGGTCTGGATACAGAGTTTTCTTTCTCAGTTCGCTTTGTATTTTTAGTCTAAGGTAAAATATTTGTGTACTCCAATAGACATTTTCAAAATTATTATATGATGTTTCTTTAGCAAATATCATAATAGTTGTTAATGTTTTTTATTATTCTTGAACGTTTTACCAAAACTGACGAAACTTTTAAATTGATTCGATGTTAACCCTAATCAGTTTGGCATGTGTTTTCTAAGCACATCCTTTTTAAATTACTTTATATCTTCCATGTCATTTCTTTAAATTTACCGGCCTTTCTTGACTTTGTTCAAACATAAATACCAAATATATTTTTGAATTTAAAAGTTAAAAAATATTTACGTATCGGCGTAAATCAGCGTAAATAACGTAAATTAGGAAATTTAGTGTATTGTGGTGATTTGTGGCAACGTAGAAATACAGGTTGGTTAGCCTCTAAGCACATATCGGTCAACGTTTTCATGGAGTACACACACACATTTACGAGCTGTGATTGGGTCACACTCCACCCAATCACAGCTCTGCTCTCTCAGTTGCCAATGTCTTATATACCTATGTATTTATTTCTCCTTATATGTTCAATATTTTTACTTGAAATTTAGTACACATTAGTTTAGTGTAAATACTAACAACTTTTATTGTTAATTTATTTGAAAATATATTTTGCGCATAAACATATGAACTACATTGAATACTTCCAAGTTTACAAGAAACAGAATAACTATCCTCGCACCACTTAATAAAATGTCATCTATTCCATCTCTAAATTATAAATATAGTAAAGTTCATCATTCCTATTTATATAATTTGATTCACATTCCGTTTCCAAATTATCTGTTGATAAACAAACGGGCAATCAATTTTTGTTAATCACTGTACAAACATCAGATACCCTAATAAGCATGTCATCTATGCAACTAATGTCACTTGACAATTGCCAATTACTCATCTAACGATAGACATGTGTGTCAAATGCGCTGTCAACAGAATTACCAAATTATATTGACATTTTTCGTAGCGCAAACACCGTGCCTATAAATACTATACAGCCATCATTATTTGAACTTCTTCTGTAAACCTCATCGATGAGAGTCATTAATTCACATTTAGTAGAGTTACCCATGCAATTAGATTTTTCTTCCATTGTGACAAACAATGTTTTGTTTAGTGTAATATTCAATTAATAATTCTATAGGAACCTTATATTATCCAACAGTCAAATGTAGGTGGTATTCTCTTTTAAACTTCTTCTTTAAGCTCATCGATGAAGGTCATTATTTCACATTTAGTACAGTTACCCATGCAATTAGAATTTTTAATATTTACTATATTCTGTGACAATCAACGTTTAGTACAATCAATCTAATGTTATATTTAATTATTGAGTATGAAATTTATATTTTTATACAGTTCAGTATAGGCGGTATTATTTTCAAAATCAATAATTTACATTTAACACAGTTACCCATGTAATCAATTTTTTTTTCATTCCTGTGTCGAAGAAAGTTCATTACAATCAATTTAATGTAATTATTAAATAGTATATAAGAATGTTATATCATTCTACCCTGAAATAGGTATTGTACTATTGTTTTGGAGACACTTCAAATTTTTGTTAATTGAGGATAGTCTAATAAATTTTAATATATTGACTTTATATACGAAATTTATTCGTTATTTAGAAAAAAATGCTTCATTTCAAATCAGTTAGAGTGTATTAGTAAATATATCACCGCACATAAACGTAGATTCCATTCACATATGCTGAAAAACAAAATTTCGAACCAAAATTCCTTCTACTATATTTAGAATTTAGTCTCTATCTTACACTTAGACCTTTTACTCACAAAAAATAGATAGCTTCTTTACTCTACTAGCTCTTCAATTTATTACAAATATACATTATTTAATAAAAAAACACCTCCAAATAAATATAAGCATATCCTAATGCTCTCTGGTCCATAAGTATTTACCTAATGCGTCATAAATATGGCAATACTCACTCTTAGAGTTGATCTGCTTTGGTGAAGTCGTGTCTATTTGGTAATGTACCAAGCAGCCATTGTGGCTAGCAGTCTTTATGAGCTGCTGATTGTCATATTATGGAAATTTTAGCCACTATATTCCGGCAAAATAAGCTCATTGATAAAAATGGTCTGAGGAGAAGAATTTTATTGTGTTTTGCGGAAGATATGCCGCATTTATTTATCTATCCAGTGTATAATCATTAAGTATAAGGGAAGATCCAAGATATCGGACAGTTTTACATTTTCGATCAGATGAGAAATAAAAATTTGTCTAATATTTAATTTAAATTTACTGTATAGCTTTTTCCGTATGGCCGAAAATGTAGAACAGTCCAATAACTTGACATGTACCTAATATTTCTACGGTGAATTCTGATATATAATAAACTAAATTTAATACTTAATATGTGATTAATCATAATTCAATTGTTATTTTATATTCAGTTTATTTGAGATGAGATGTACAATTACAATAATTAAAAAGATAATATAAGATGTATAATAGTTAAGACTATTTATAAAAATGAAGCTAATATCTATACTAATAATTTCCTTCGTGTGTTTATTTATTTATTCATTTATTTGGTGTCCGCTTTTACACTACGGGTATTAAACATGAAGAATGTAACTATGATACGCACGGGAATATATTGACTTGATATTTAAATTCCCCTGTTTTTATTCTATTTTTAAATGTATTTCATCTATAAAATAAATTAGACTATGCAGAAAATTTAATTTTAATAGAATTCATTAAAAGTAACCTAATAACGGGTAATAAATTGGTATTGATGATGACCCGTTATTTTTAACGGGAAAGTACACTAGTATATAATAAAAACAGAATTGCAAATCAACTCTCATATTAATTTTCTTTTTCTTGTATTTCATTTACGAATGCAAATTATGTAAAGGTAAGATAATTTAAAATTACAGACAAAAGAAAAAAATATATTAATATTAACCTTGTATTATTCTTTTTCTAAATTTATTTATAAGTTGAACTTTTGTTTAGTTTTTAAAATTTGAGCGCATTAAGTTCCCTCTTTTTTCCGAATAATAATAAAGTTCATTTTTCACGTCAGTTGATCTATACGTAATATAAGCGAGGTAATTTATATATCATTTTCACGATAGGTCGATTATTCATGGAAAATATTAAGCTTATTCGCCATCATTTGGGATCTCCAAAGTGCTTGGTTCATAACAAATTGTTTTTCTATAATGATAAAGCTATGGGTCATTTTTGACATGGAGGGGGATGACCGAGAGAGGCTTCCCTTATTAACGTCTAATTCTCAGCACATGACTATGACCCACAGTATTTCTCAGCATAAGTAATCTATGAACTATCACTATTTATAGATGGATAGTAGAGGGATATCGAGTGTTAGGGCTCATGGATACTATCCACTCAGGTCTTGGCTACCTTTATCCCCGGTCATTTGTTTCCACTTTCAGTAAAATGTTTCAAAAGTGATGCAGAAATGAAGCTAAATCGTTTCAGAAGCCAGCCCAAATTACTATGCACTAAAATATTATAGAGTCTGTATATATATGCAAAAATTCTAAATAGAAATAGTATAAGAAATGAAAAATAATATTTTCGTGTTTCTTTTGAATTTATCAAAAAATACAAATCTTTTGATAAATTTTTTTTCTTGCATGATTTTTTTTTCATTTGTACATAATTTTTTTTTACAATAATATTCACATGTGCATTACCCTAAATTTAATGAACACAAAACATGGTATTAATTAAACAAATATATCTATTTATGTTCTTCTACTCAAACTATATTATGTATGTAATTAGGAAGTATTTTGATACAAGTAATTGAAAATTATTTATCATCATCACAATTTTGTTGTAATATAGTGAAACTCCTTCATAGTAAACTCCTGTATGGTGAACGAGTCAGGAAGTAGCCTCTATAGTGAACAAGTTTTATTTAGTCTGCCATAAATAACATTCAGTTTTCTGCAGACTAAAGAAAATATGTTCACTATACGGAGTATATCCCAACTCATTTCACTATACAGGAGTTCACTATAGGGGAGTTCTACTGGAATATATATTCATAATACATTTTTTTACATATTAAATGATAATAAATATCTAATATCCTCTTCCGTGAGCCCCGAACAATCGAGATGTAAATTCTGGGCGCTAGTCTCCAGATTATACTCTCAGATATTGAATTTTTATTGAAGTGTAAAGTCGCCAATAGCGAAATGCGTTGCAACTCCCCAAAGTCATTTACTGAGTCCTGGTGATTCCTGTTTGGGCGATTCCAGGAGCTGATTCCCATAACCGTGGCAATTGCTAAATTCCTATTAGGAACGGATTTACAAAGCAGAAACTCCAATAAATGTATGACTATATATGCAGAGAGCAGTGATTTTGTACTGCTGGAAGAAGACACTTTCCGATAAGGAAAATGCTACTGACCAGTGCACGCCCGGTGAGAAAGCTATGGTGGGGGTATAGGAGATTGAGAGAGAGTTATGGTGGGGACATAGGAGATTGAGAGGGAGTTATGGTGGGGCCATAGCAGATTGAGAGGGAGTTATGGTGGGACCATAGAAGATTGAGAGCGATAGTTATGGTGGGGCCATAGGAGATTGAGAGGGAGTTATGGTGTGACCATAGAAGATTGAGAGCGATAGTTATGGTGGGGCCATAGGAGATTGAGAGGGAGTTATGGTGGGACCATAGAAGATTGAGAGAGAAAGTTATGGCGGGGCCAGAGAAGAATAAAAGTGGTCATCTTTTAATATTTTTTGAAACATGTCAAAAAATTGATTTGAAAATTTAACTGATTATAAATTCAAAATAAAAATTCAAAATTCAGATTCAAATTGAAATTTAGAACTAAATTAAAAATTAGAATAAATATTTAAAATGTAAAATAAAAAAATAATGATATAAAGTTCATTATTTTTTATAATAAAATCTGTACTTCGCCCCTACGTACTGCTACAACCAATAAAAATGTACTTTTCATTCCGAAAATTCATTAAACCGTTACATAACGAATTCTAACGTGTGTACCAAATGTTGTTTATCGTTCACAACAAAACGTTAACTTTTGTTGTTATTAGTCATTGTTATTCATTGCAATTGATACGTCATAGAAATTTATTTAGATGGCAGATAATTAAATTTAATTGTTATGTGCGACACATAAAAAGAGAATGTACCAAATGAAAGAATTGGAGGGAGGTCTTATTGAATGGTATTGATAAAAAAGATCAATTACTATGTTCTACCCGGAGAGGAAGGTATGGTGGGGCCATAGAAGATAGAGAGAGAAAGTTATGGTGGGGCCATAGAAGATTGAGAGAGAAAGTTATGGTTGGGCCATAGAGATAGAGAGAGAAAGTTATGGTGGGGCCATAGAAGATTGAGAGAGAAAGTTATGGTGGGGCCATAGAATATTGAGATCTTCTAGGGTCCCACAATAATTGTATGTTATGTTTTAATGAACAAATATCATGATTGTTAGATAAGAATTCAAAAGAAGACAATTAAAAAATAATTCTTTGCAAAATTTATAATATATAAATTTATCCACCATAATGATCATAACTTTCTAAAGTTTTTTTAAGATAGTGTATCCTAGATACTGTCTTAATATAAATGGAAGGAAGAGCTATAGTATCCTAGATACTGTCTTACTATAAATGGGAGAGCTATAGTATCCTAGATACTGTCTTACTATAAATGGGAGAGCTATAGTATCCTAGATACTGTCTTACTATAAATGGGAGAGCTATAGTATCCTAGATACTGTCTTACTATAAATGGGAGAGCTATAGTATCCTAGATACTGTCTTACTATAAATGGGAGAGCTATAGTATCCTAGATACTGTCTTACTATAAATGGGAGTGCTATAGTATCCTAGATACTGTCTTACTATAAATGGGAGTGCTATAGTATCCTAGATACTGTCTTGCTATAAATGGAAGAGCTATAGTATCCTTGATACTGTCTTACTATAAATGAAAGTGCTATAGTATCCTAGATACTGTCTTACTATAAATGGAAGAGCTATAGTATCCTAGATACTGTCTTACTATAAATGGGAGAGCTATAGTATCCTTGATACTGTCTTACTATAAATGAAAGTGCTATAGTATCCTAGATACTGTCTTACTATAAATGGAAGAGCTATAGTATCCTAGATACTTTCTTACTATAAATGGGAGAACTATAGTATCCTAGATACTATCTTACTATAAATGGGAGAGCTATAGTATCCTATATACTGTCTTACTATAAATGGGAGAGCTATAGTATCCTAGATACTGTCTTACTATAAATGGGAGAGCTATAGTATCCTAGATACTGTCTTGCTATAAATGGGAGAGCTATAGTATCCTAGATACTGTCTTACTATAAATGGGAGAGCTATAGTATCCTTGATACTGTCTTACTATAAATGGGAGAGCTATAGTGTCCTAGATACTGTCTTGCTATAAATGGGAGAGCTATAGTATCCTTGATACTGTCTTACTATAAATGGGAGAGCTATAGTGTCCTAGATACTATCTTACTATAAATGGGAGAGCTATAGTATCCTATATACTGTCTTACTATAAATGGGAGAGCTATAGTATCCTAGATACTGTCTTACTATAAATGGGAGAGCTATAGTATCCTTGATACTGTCTTACTATAAATGGGAGAGCTATAGTGTCCTAGATACTGTCTTGCTATAAATGGGAGAGCTATAGTATCCTTGATACTGTCTTACTATAAATGGGAGAGCTATAGTGTCCTAGGTACTGTCTAGCTATAAATGGGAGAGCTATAGTATCCTAGATACTTTCTTACTATAAATGGGAGAGCTATAGTATCCTATATACTGTCTTACTATAAATGGGACAGCTATAGTATCCTAGATACTGTCTTACTATAAATGGGAGAGCTATAGTATCCTAAATACTGTCTTACTATAAATGGGAGAGCTATAGTATCCTAGATACTGTCTTACTATAAATGGGAGAGCTATAGTATCCTTGATACTGTCTTACTATAAATGGGAGAGCTATAGTGTCCTAGATACTGTCTTGCTATAAATGGGAGAGCTATAGTATCCTTGATACTGTCTTACTATAAATGGGAGAGCTATAGTGTCCTAGGTACTGTCTAGCTATAAATGGGAGAGCTATAGTATCCTAGATACTTTCTTACTATAAATGGGAGAGCTATAGTATCCTTGATACTGTCTTACTATAAATGGGAGAGCTATAGTATCCTAGATACTGTCTTACTATAAATGGGAGAGCTATAGTATACTAGATACTGTCTTACTATAAATGGAAGAGCTATAGTATCCTAGATACTGTCTTACTATAAATGGGAGAGCTATAGTATACTAGATACTGTCTTACTATAAATGGAAGAGCTATAGTATCCTAGATACTGTCTTACTATAAATGGGAGAGCTATAGTATCCTAGGTACGGCCACATTTTAAATTACTACATATAATTTTTTTGTTGCAAAATAATAAAGAAGATTTTTTAATTAAAAGTGAAAATTATGACATATAGAAATACTGAAACATTAAATTGTTTAAATAAATTAAACAGTTATTACTGTACGTTGATAAAATTACACTTTTTACTCACAATCATACCAATCTATTGCTGATTAAGAATTATAAAGCGTCACTGGGACTTTTTTCTGCAACTCCCCTTCTGTTCATTTATTATTATTATGATTATCATGCGTAAGCGATACGTAATTATTGAAAGAAGCTGAAAAAAACCGCGCGAAATAAGGTTACATCGCGTCATTGACTCCACGCGGGGTAAACACCGCCGATATTTATCGCGATAAATAGATGGAAATTAAAACGATAAAAAGCAACATGAGTTATCGAGGATGTTAATTAAAAAAAAAAAGTTTGTTTAAAACATTGCGTGTAGGTCTCAGGAAGATAATATTTTTAGTATAATGTTATTAAACTGTGATAAAGTTATATAAAAAAGACTTGGCAGTAATAACTTTTATTTATAATAATCATATAGAATTAATGATAAATAATCGATATATAGAAATACAGATATTGTAAATATATTAAATGTGGAGATATCAGTGTTTTGCATATGTTCTCATATTTAGATGCATTCTTTCAATAAATACCTATTGAAATTTTCGTCAAGTGTTTAATTCACACCTGGTAACTGTTTTTTACTATAAACTTTTAATTTTATTCTGTTAAATTTTTTTATAATGATTTCGCAATCATTTTTTTTGAATTAGAAATTTCATATTGCTACTATTTTTTATTCACTTAAGATATACAATCAAAATTATTGAATTATAAAGATTAAAAACAAATAATTTTAACGTGGTTCATTATTTTCAAACTGAAATAATTAAACAATTTTAAAAATGAAAAAAAAGCACATAAGAATATAGTTTTATTAATATTCATTTTATGCCTGTTATTCATTGAGAAAAGTCATTACGAAAGTAATAATAAGTAACAAGAGATTATAGCAAAGTAATGAATAACTGGGTGGTTAAACACAGTGTAACATTATAGAGTTGTGAGTGGAAGTTGTAGACTATGGCTTAGCACTGCAACTCTATGGATAATGCACACAATAATGCGATAAGCTGAGGCAGAGGATAGTATGGTGGTATGGGGGTTTGTGGGGATAAATGGGGGTTTATGGGGAATATATAGGGGATTGATGGGAATAAATTGGCTATTTATGGTGAATATATAGGGATTTATGGGGGTTTTGTGAGAAATATATGGGGTTTATGGGGAAAAATATGAGGTTTATGGGGGAAATACGGGTGTTTTATGGGAGCGTAAATTGAAATGAAACTATATGTTCAGCTAATAAATTATACTGTGTGTCCTAACCCTAGTAACCCACCCATCATCAGTTTGCTTACTAACCTATAACTGCTGGCGCGGACAACCAAAAATCTCAACCAATTGACTTTTGGTATTTTTTTCATAATAACCTTCATTTGGTATTTGCACATCCATTGGTACACAAGAAAAGAATATTTTTTATATTAAACCAAAGTAACAAGCAAAGATAGGAAACAAATATTTCTTAGGTATTTTGTATGGGCGGGGCTTACCACTCTGTACTGTGCTTGGTGTGCACAAATATTTTAGCACATCTAACTAAGCCGCTAAGTTAACAGTGAAGAGTTGAAACAACCACCAGTAGTTGTGAATAAAGTGCACAGTGAAGAGTTAAAACAACCACCAGTAGTTGTGAATGAAGTGCACAGTGAAGAGTTAAAACAACCACCAATAGTTGTAAATAAAGTGCACAGTGAAGAGTTAAAACAACCACCAATAGTTGTAAATAAAGTGCACAGTGAAGAGTTAAAACAACCACCAGTAGTTGTAAATAAAGTGCACAGTGAAGGGTTAAAACAACCACCAATAGTTGTAAATAAAGTGCACAGTGAAGAGTTAAAACAACCACCAGTAGTTGTGAATAAAGTGCACAGTGAAGAGTTAAAACAACCACCAATAGTTGTAAATAAAGTGCACAGTGAAGAGTTAAAACAACCACCAATAGTTGTAAATAAAGTGCAAAGTGAAGAGTTAAAACAACCACCAATAGTTGTAAATAAAGTGCACAGTGAAGAGTTAAAACAACCACCAATAGTTGTAAATAAAGTGCACAGTGAAGAGTTGAAACAACCACCAATAGATGTAAATAAAGTGCACAGTGAAGAGTTAAAAAAACCACCAATAGTTGTAAATAAAGTGCACAGTGAAGAGTTGAAACAACCACCAATAGTTGTAAATAAAGTGCACAGTGAAGAGTTAAAAAAACCACCAGTAGTTGTAAATAAAGTGCACAGTGAAGAGTGGAAACAACCACCAATAGTTGTAAATAAAGTGCACAGTGAAGGGTTAAAACAACCACCAATAGTTGTAAATAAAGTGCACAGTAAAGAGTTAAAACAACCACAAATAGTTGTAAATAAAGTGCACAGTGAAGGGTTAAAACAACTAACCGTCTAAATAAACTACAGAGTGAAGGTTTAAAACAACTAACCGTTTAAATAAACTACAGAGTGAAGGTTTAAAACAACTAACCGTTTAAATAAACAACACAGTGAAGGGTTAAAACAACTAACCGTTTAAATAAACTACACAGTGAAGGGTTAAAACAACTAACCGTTTAAATAAACTACACAGTGAAGGGTCAAAACAACTAACCGTTTAAATAAACTACCCAGTAAAGAGTTAAAACAACTAACCGTTTAAATAAACTACACAGTAAAGAGTTAAAACAACTAACCGTTTAAATAAACTACCCAGTAAAGAGTTAAAACAACTAACCGTTTAAATAAACTACATAGCGTAGAATTATCACTCAATATTCCCCCGCATCACAAAGTGCAATCTTCACCTCCTAATATTCTCTTCTTTAGCATCTATTTATTTCCTCACAAACGTTTCCCTCTGCTAATCAGGGACTTTTATCCACTACCCTCTGATAATATATACGAGTAATCCACCAGTGGGATGAACCCTCCTGAATAATTCAGCAAAAAACACTCTAATAACTTCTTATTTGTCCATAATTAAACGCGATTATGACTCCGTAAACAGATGCATCGGCGAAAGAACTTGATTAGCAAGAACGGAAAAAGTGGCGACCCGATCGGGAAATTTGAATCAGATCGTCTATTATTGTCCTAATATTGATAGTATTGGTTATCGTTAGATAATATAAGTAGGGAATGTTTGAAGATATTATTTATATGTTAAATTACGATTCAGGTTCCGTTGGATTATTTATTGTCGTAGGTAGATGGATCTTTTTTATGTAAATTATAATAAAGCGTTTACAATTTTCTATCTGGGATCTTACATCAGTTGAACTTATTCTTATGGTTTAGCTTCTGAATTAACTGATGAGAATTGAGAAAGTAATAGAAATAATAGGAAGTAATTAATATATTTTGCTAATTTGCTTTGTATTATACACCCCTTTGTATTTATTGTTTGATTTTAATATTCTTTCTTCAAGATTAATTAGATTATAATTAAGAAGTCTAATTACATATACTGAAATATGAAATAGATTGAAGTAGTTTTCTGAATTAAAGACTTATAATGTTTAGTATTTTTTAAGAATTATTATAATGTATTACTTTCAAAAAGTAAAAAATAACGATTGATGAGACTGATTATTCTAAATATAATAAAAAAAGATGATTTGGTATAAATCATGACTTTTTTTATGCTTTTGTGTGTCCTTTAACTTTTATTCTTCCATTAAAGTTTTCATCATCGAAAAAGTACAGAACAAAAATATGAGAATTCTTTATATTCTTCTGTTCAATACCCAAAATAAAAAAAAATTAGAATACAATTTAAAAACTCATTTGTGTTTAACATAAAAATTAATTAAAATATTAAAACGTTAATATAAACTTTCTTGTGTGCTTAAAAATCAAGTCAATGTACACGAGCAAGTTAAACATAAACAGTTCTTCCTTGATGTCCCCAAATTCAAAATACAACTTTAATTATTCATCATCTAACAGTACTTCCTACTTCATAATACCATACTAGTATAATATCATCTCTCAAATTAAGTCACTAAAAGATGTTCCTAATCAGTTTATTATGGAGTAAGGTTGGAAGCCACAAAAATACCAACTGTGTCAATTTCAACTGATCTCAGTTTTTTCGATAGCGGTCGTTTTCCTAATTTGCGTCGATCTTTTCATTAGTTTAAGGAGTCAATTTGTATTCCATCTCAATGAGACTTGGCACAGGGTCACACTAGCGGTATCTCTCCCTCCAGTGAAAATAGGTAAATAGATGTATGGAATATAAATTTTGCTACTCGTAGAATTTTCAAGATTTTGGTTTTTGGTCAAATTGAATTTTTAAGAACTTGGCTTTGGGTCGAGTTTAGTGGTTTGACCGTCTTTGTTGATTGAAATTTTGTAACGTGTACGCAATACGTTGCTTGGTCATACAAAGCGGCTTGTTTGCAATATTTATGAAGTTCAGTTGCAAGCCAAAAATTAAGTTATAGTGGGCCCACAGATGATTAAAGGAGGCTTTTATAACCTAACCTCACCATAGCATTCATTCCCGGGAATTAATATGTAGTTTACCAGTCTGTAGAAACTGGTAAGGTATTCATTCGTAGAGATTTCTTAATTTTGTGCGTACTTTTTTGTTTCTGTTTATTTTTGAAAATGTGAAATTAGTAAACTGTCAAAACATAATCAAGATGCACACTGTCCATTAACTGTACAGTGTACATACGGTATTTTTACAGTGTACATACGGTATTTTTACAGTGTACATACGGTAATTTACTCGTGCCAATGTCCTCAGTGTTGGGTAGAAAGGCCTTTCTTTTGCTAACTAGAGTAAACCTAAATGGAGTCATAATTCGCAGTGATTTTTGCTGATGTCTCCGCTCAATAGGGTCATTATCATCAGTTTAGAGTAATTATGATGAAACGAAAGCAGTCTCCTGAATAGTAAATAAGATAGGCTTTAACAACTCATGTATATTTATATGTATATGTATATATATTATTCACTATTTAAGAGGTAATTGAAAGGATGGATTTTAAACATCAATTGCTTCTATTGATATTAATGAAAATAAAATTAAAATAAAATGTGATTTAGATGGTAATTTAGGATCTTCTTGATTGGTTTGAATAAAATTATTATACTTTGTAGCGATTTATTCATTCATATTAACCATTAATGGCATTCAATTACATAAGGTCTGGTGAATACGTATGACAGTTTTGGGTATATTTTAGGTTGGCGCAAATGCGTTTCACTCATCTCGTACCTTCAAACTCTGAATAAGAAGGATTACGAAGGCATGAGAGGTAAAACATTCTATCATGAGATTGCTCTCATATATCAATGTTGGGGAGTAATTACCCTGGACTTTTGAGTCCGTGGTATAATGCGAGAGCAGTTTCTGCAGGAGTGCATAAGTGGTGTACTATGGCATGTGGAATATCTTACATTCTTGGTTGTTCAAAAGAAGCAGGAACCGTATAGGTAATAAATAAAAATAATATTTATTTGTGTGAAAGTATACATAATATTGAAATTTTCAATAAACCGGATTCTTGAAATTAAGTCTACTTTAAAAATCAATGCCTATTTAAAAATTATAGGTATAATTTCCTATTTCAAAATTAAAGGTAAAATAATTTTTTTAGAATAAATACAAATAAGTGATAAGAATGTAATTCATATTCCTCATTTTGAGTTCTATGTGATCATCATCAGCCAAGATTCAAAAGAAGGAAAAACTCTCCAACATTAGAAGATTTTTGTGGCAATGTGAATTTTATGTGGTCATCACACGGCCAATAATTACCATAAAGAACACACAGAGCACCGTTCCAAATAATGAAAGCTCTGAAAGCCAGTCTGTGATATCAGTTTTAGGAGCAAATTGACCATTACTTCGTATCCTGTGCTGGTGCTCAGTACGATCCAAGGATTAGCGTTTAGGACACCCCTAGGACCCCCATAGGATGTTTCTAACAGTATAACACAGTTATCATCAATAGGAGAGATCAGGAGAGAATATCTTCTCTAGCTTTTTATGATTACAGTCAGGAATATTGTTATTATAAGGGGACTCTAAGTATCATGCGACACGATCTGAGAAGTTAAGTCCCAGGCTTCATAAGATGTCCAGAATATCTCCAAATTGGACTCGAGGGATTTCAGCTAATGACTGTCCAGTAAATTGCTGTAAATATATTTATCATGTGTATATATGTATTTCGAGTACAATAAGTTCAGAGTTAACGTACAGGTTCACATTTTCTAACATGTAATATATATATATATATATATATATTATTTAATTTATGAATATAATATGGAACCGTCTGATAACCTGGCACTTACCATATAAACATAAATATGTCTAGGTAAGTTTTGAATATAGAAATTATTAAACCAATATGCATATCTAAATATCTAGATTGAATTTTTAATTCAATTCAAGAATATAAGTTCCAGCTTTATCACTGATTCCAGTTTTTCCAACCCGGTTTCCCAAGATTTATTGCAATTTTTCAAACTTTGTTCTAGAATTTCCATACAGTTTTCCCTCACCCTGTTTTCCCTCACACTTTTCCAGTTTTTTCATATATCTCAACAAATTCCAGTTTTTACATATAATTACTACCAAATTCCAGCTCTTTCCCTTTCAGTTCCAGCTCACTCCAGCTTTCCACACCGTTCTTCAATTCGTTAGGCCCAAGTCCAGCAAGCCCCACACCTCGCCAGTGAACTTATGAAGGTCAGAGATGTAATTTGCAGCTCATTTAGGCATTGTTTGATCACCCCTCGACAAATTAGGCCTAAGTCAGGTGATATGTTTACCCTCTCCATAATAATTAGCTCGGCCAATTGCTTTTTGTCCGCCTAATAGATTTGATGAATGGGCTATAGGCTTAGAAAAAGAGGCTAGCTCATTACTGGCCTAGGGAATTTGATCGGGATAACCTTTTATTGTAATTGATTGTGATTTAGATTTGAATGAGATTTATAGATTGAATTGGCAGTATTATATTATAAAATATTTGAAATTGAAGAAATCTACACCGTTTTTTGTTTTGAGATTTGTTATTTTTGGTATATTGATTGATTGAATAGATTTATTTAAGATTTCTTTGATTGACTGTTGGGCTACATTATATTCTAAAACATTCACTGTTTATTTTGAGATTTACAAATTTTATTAATTTTTCCTTATCAGTTCTTTCTTAAATTTTACAATACGGGAGAAAAATTGGTAATTAAATCAACTAAAATAAAATTTCAATACTCGTAATTAATACAGTTTTCTTGTTTCTAATGATGTAGATATCACCTTCATAATTAATATATATTAACATTCAAGTTAACGAGGTAATTAGATATTGGAGAAATGTTCCATTGATTAGTGTTCGCTATTTGATGAAGTTGTAAAAATAACTCATATTCAATAGGCCTAATATTGAGGAAAATGAAGAGGTTATTGAATATTACATAATAATATTCATTGATACGGTACATTGAAAATTATTCATTGGTTTTTGCTGAATATATAATCAATATGGTTCAATTGAAGAATATTTTATTTTTTGTTATTGTTTTTTCTTATATGACCGAAGATGTGAAACCAACCGATAATTCGTAACTAACCCTATTCTAATAAAAAATAGGATCACTGTTAGAATATAATTTTATTTAACAAAAACAGTTTTACTCATAATAGTCGAAAAAATAATTTTATAATACTATTTGCTGTTTTTGTTAATATAATTATGTTTTAAAATTATTTTGTATATTAATTATCATCGAAAACAAATGTTTGATACAAAGATGGACTTTTTTCACAGGTTCATTGAACAGTAAATATTTTAATACTAGGGTAAGTTACAAATTATAGACCAGTTCCACATTTTCGGTGATATAAGAAAATAATATAAATTATAATTATTTCATATATATTAAAACCAATAAAAAACAAAATAAAAAAATATTATTATTATATCGCTTTTCTTATATGACCGAAGATGTGAAACTTACCGATAATTTGTAACTTCCCCAATTGTTATTATATGTTAAATTTTCTCTCAGCACTTCTCTAATTCGAAAGCCAGGATTCAACAACTGAAATTACCAGAAAAGTTCGCTTGTGAATTGGTTCGAAAGGTTACCCAGAGGACCTGCTCTATACAGAGCTTCTGATGGTTGTTGTCGTGATCTGGGAACGTTTGGGTGTAACCAATATCTCCGGGGAGAAATATCCCTGCTACCTATGTCGAGCCAACCCTGAGGGAAATGCTGTGGTGGGGCCATAGAGGATTGAGAGAGAACAGTACTTGACATACAAAGATGAACGACTAAACTGTGATAAATTTAAAAAAATAATTGAAATTAGTACATATGTGTAATAACACTTTATTTCTAATTAGACTCATTGGAAGAAATTTATAAAATTTTAACTTTCATAAAATTGGGCGATCTCATATGATCCTCCATAATCCTACTATAACTAATTATTCCTATTCCAAAAACAAAATAAAACGTTAAAGATCATAGAAGTCTAACTATTAATATATATCTTTGGTCACTAATTCATATCTGTCTTACATCGTTTATAAAGCGAAAAAAAGAGTAGTCATTATTCTCGTTCTTTTTTCCAAATCAGCGTCAATTTCTGACGTCATCGACAGTGAATCAGACGAAGACTCCAAAGCAGATGTAGATGAAATTTGTCTCGCATAATTTTGGCAATATCTTACCGGGAGAGGGGGCAAGGGGGGTAGCACCCCCTGCCGATCGCAATTAGGATGGTGTATAGTATTAATACGTAATGGGGTAAGATGTCTGGTAATTGATGTACCAAATAGGATTGGGGCGTGTGGCCCGATAGTAGTTAGAATTCGGTGTTAATTGACGTTAATAGGTTGTATCGGGAAAGAGAAAAGACGGGACTGAACTGAGAAAAACTCGGATGCCAATGAATATGATTTTAATGAAGCAATAATAATATACTGAATATGAGAAAAATGTATTTGATAGGAAATATTTATGCTCTATGAAATGTTAATATTACGACAGAAAAATTATATAAACAAATTAACTTATACTAACTATGAAAAATGAGAGATTTTATTGAATCAATAACTTATTTTTTTTTTGTTGGAACTGTGATGATCATGGAATCATCACATGGGATATGTTCGCGGGTGATCTGGACTATCAATGGGAAATATGCTGGATGTCTGGGGACTATCTATGGGAAATATGTGGGATATTTGGGGACTATCTATGGGAAATATGTGGGATATCTGGGGACTATCTATGGGAAATATGTGGGATATCTGGGGACTATCTATGGGAAATATGTGGGATATCTGAGGATTATCCATGGGAAATATTTGGGGTATCTGAGGATTATCTATGGGAAATATGTGGGATATCTGGGGATTATCTATGGGAAATTTTCAGTGTGTTGTGGATTATCTATGGCTCTCTGTTTCCTGTGTTTACTGTGTTACCACCATACATGCAGCATCTGTTGACATGAATAAATGCATGAGGTGTTCAATATCTTCCTCTTTGAACTGACCATCTTAACTCCAAGAATGGCTATTGTATTGAATAAAAAATTCATGATTTTGAAGACATTTCTTGTGTTGAACTGCAAATAAGGTATACACTATTTAAAATATATAGCTGTACCCAGATAGTAATTAATGCTGGGACTATTGAATATCAAGGAAAACTTCTGGCCGAAACAGACACATTTTTTAACTTATTATATTGATGATAAATCCAACTATTTATCTTTATTAAACTTTAAATAATGTTCAGTATAGTATACCTTAAGAAATTTCATAAGAATAGGCTCTTAAATCTTAAATTCTAGTTTTTCCATATACCTTTCATATAGTACACATATAGGTCTGATGAAATCCATTTACAAAAAAGGAAAGTGCAGTAACTGTTTGAAAAGATTCATACTCAGCGGGAAATCTATATTATTAGAGGTTATTTAAACTCTGAGTTGAAGGTATTTTTAGTTTCATGCTGGAACACCAAAAAAACAGAAAAACCGAAGGTATCTCCGAGATCAAAAATACCTTCAACACTGACTTTTAGTAACCTCTAATGATAATGCAGTAGAGTCTCCAGAGTTTCCTACTTTGAGGCAGCTAGGCCGTATAGGTACTACTTGAGATGCACGTCTCTCAGTCCTAGCCCAAACGCCTCTTGCATATTCCAGGCCCGGTCTTACACTGATAAATGAGGGTGAAAGATGACCGGTCAATGGCTTGCACCCAGCCTCATTCTTCTGGTCAGGATATAATACGCAAAGAAATACGTCACTTGGAAGCCTTTTCCGAAAACGATTTGAACTTTCGAATATGAATAGAAAATGCTGGGTTAAATAGGATATTTGTTAGTACTATGTAAATTAGAATAGGTAATCACTACCAATCAGGTTTTATTATATTAAATAATAATAATAAAACGGATTAAACATATGAATATATATAAAATATTTTATACTGGTTTAAATTAGATTATTGTAAGTCACGAATATATAAATTAAAATGTGTATTAGAAGTCGAAGATGATGGCTTAAACAGGTTTATTGTATGTCATAAATAAATAAATTACTCTAATCATGTTAATTCATAAATGATCATAAATTTCATTACAGAAAATCTATAAATATTTCACCTATTTCTTGCTATACCTATAAGAAAATAATACAAAACTATACGATGAATGTTAAAAATGATATTCTAATGTTCAAGATGCTTTATCTTAATTAATTCGGGGTGAAGAGACAAATAGGTTTAATTATAGTGAATGAAATAAACACATAATAACCAAATGAAATAATTATTAGGGACAGAGTTATGTGTGTACCATCGGCAACATTAATACAGGAACCATTCGCTAAAAATCTACTTCCAACTGAATTAAAACTAAATAAAATGTGTTGTTGCATCTTCCATGAAATGTTATATTTTTCTTTAATATATTTAAAGAATTATTATTGTTTGAATAAGAGTTATTCTGCACGAGAAGTGATGATTAACTTAATTGCTTTTAATTAGCCTGCATTATGTGCTATAGAGCGACTTGAATATTTTATGCAGGCAGAAGCTAATTACTTGATGAACATTGATTGTTTAGATGTTATAAGAAGGTATTAGCTAAATTAAGAGACGTTTGTTTGTGAGGAAATAATGATTTGATAAAAATTAATTATAATTGAAAAAATCAAAAGTCGATATTTTTATAAATTGAATACAAGATTAATTTAATAATTTAATGATTAGGTATTTTCATGAATGATATTTATTTTACTCAAACAGGTTACATTTTCACGTTACGGAGATAAGGGGAAAAATTTTACGGAGATAAGGGGAAAAATGAAAGATTTCAAATACGATGTCAATATATTTTTTCACAATCATTATAAGAAATATAGGAGCAAGTAAAGATAACGGACCAGTATTTAAACTAGTAAAGTTTACGGACCCTGGTCCGTTAACTTTACTTGCTCCGAAATATATCCATAATGCATAGAATAAATTGCATCAACCACAAAATTACACCAAAGTTATACATGCATGAAGGGTCAGGACTGTCGTAGAACCATAAATAATTACAAATTTAAAAAAAGGGTGTAGCAAAAAAGAATTGAGAAAATTCTATCCTGATTGAGCATCATGGTAACATTTACGATATCAGATGCAAAAAAAAAAACGAAATGATCTCCTTGAAAAGTCTAATAATATCCAAACCACAAAAATCAATCAGGACAGTGTAATTTATTAATAAAGATATCATCTATCTACGATAATAAATGAAATAAATGATACAATAGTAATTTATCATAAATTTGGAAGCAAAAAAAATAAAATCTTATGAAAGGACTGCAACCAATTGAAAATATATTTAAAAATGTACGATTAACCATTATACCCTGAGGTGACATATTTGTCCTCTTTCAAGTGATTTTAATTGACACGTTTTTTAAAGATATTCTCCATTAACGATCCAATAAACTCTTTCATATATTTAGGGCACATGCGTACAATTGTAAATATTAATCAATTTTTGGATTTTTTTTATTGCTTCATATGATTTCTTTACATTATAAGAATATCATAAAACTAGATTACATGGACTCTGTAGATCGCATAACTTCGCCGCCGCTTATCCGTTTGCTACTGAAATTTAATAAATTGGTGACTGGATAGTACCCAATGGTCCCACCAAGTTTCATGCAATATGGTTCAATAATTTTTGAGTTATTGAGTTATAAATGACCTTGACCTTGACCTTTGACAGTATCGCTTCCAAAAACCTACCAGATGGTTTCTAGACATTGTCCAATCGTCCCATCTAATTTCAGTCAATTTGGTTGAATATTTTTGAGTTATTGAGTTACAAATGGCCTTGATTTTGATCTTTGACCTTTGACCTGATCGCTCCCAAAATCTAACAAAATGGTTCCTGTATATTGACCAATCGTCCCACCAAGTTTCATGCAATATGGTTCAATACTTTTTAAGTTATGAATGACCATGACCTTGACCTTTGACCGGGTTGCTTCCATAATTCTATCAGCAGGTCACTGGACATTGACCAATCGTTTCACCTAATTTCAGTAAATTTGGTAGAACATTTTTTCAGTTATGCGAATAACAAGATGATAAATAAATAAATGACGTCTATAATATAACTTTCCCGCATTCTGTGAAGATAAATATCCGTTTTTTACAATCACAATAATTCAGAAGATAAAGGTTTAAGAATCCAGATTTGAACGTTTAAATTTTGTATCACAATTACATAAAAGGGATATCCTGTCTATAGTACATTCTACATTTAAAAGACTACATTAATATGCATTTATAAAACATGCTGTTCCAATAGAGCAAACCATTGAGAATGTTCAAATAATATCTAGGTCACTTAGCACCATTTAGACTCAGCAATGGATTTCAGGTCCCACTTACAGCTGCACAATACATACGAATTATTTCAAATCACTCAACTTTTGCAATTACATCAAATCTGCAGAGTATTTTCGCCTATTCAGAGCACGTCAGGCAATCCCAATAGAGGTTTTTTTAGCGCTCATTGGTCTCATTCATGGCGCTACCTACAAAAACTCAATAAAATGAAACTTATTTAGCGTGTATTTCCAATAGAAAAACATTGCTCGCAATTTAGTTATGGGCCAAAGTAGGATTATGAATTGCCATTGAGTTTCACTCCGGCAGCTTTTCGATCTGGGTAATTGTATGTAGATGGTCTGTACTTTGGCAATGATGGCAAGGGAATATCTATGGGATAACTATGGAATTTCTATGGGAAATGGTCGAGGTGATGTCGACTATCTGTGGGAAATATGTTGGATATATATGTAATCCATTGCTATCTATGGAAAATATGTGGAATATCTAGGGCAAATATTCGGGGTGATGTGGATTATCTATGGGATATCTATCTATGGACTATCTATGGACTATCTATGGCATATCTACGGACTATCTATGGAATATCTATGGACTAACTATGGACTATCTATGGACTATCTATGGATTATCTATGGACTATCTATGGAGTATCTATGGACTATCTATGGACTATCTATGGTCTATCTATGGACTATCTATGGACTATCTATGAACTATCTATGGACTATCTATGGTCTATCTATTGACAATCTATGGACTATCTATGGACTATCTATGGGCTATCTATGGACTCTCTATGGACTCTCTATGGACTATCTATGGTCTATCTATGGACAATCTATGGACTATCTATGGACTATCTATGGACTATCTATGGACTATCTATGGACTATCTATGGACTATCTATGGATTATCTATGGACTATCTATGGATTATCTATGGACTATCTATGGATTATCTATGGACTATCTATGGACCATCTATGGACTATCTATGGTCTATCTCTAAGAAAATAGGTAAGTTTATTCTTTAATGAAACAACATCTCCTGTATTAACTCACCCACTTGAATCTGCTCGTTACTATTCACATGTGAATAATATGGTCTGTGATTAAAAATAACCTACAAAATGGTTGAGATGAGTCATTTGATATTACAGATTAAAATAGTCAATAGAAAGATTAATTTAATCATAATCTAATCTAATTGCAGAAGATTACCAAGAGATTCCATTTAATCTTCCACACATTTTTCTCTGGGTAGTTGCACAAATCTGTAGGTAGTTTTTTTTCGGTAATCCGAATTATTCAGTGCACTAATTGATGTAAACATTTTGATAGGAATTTAGTGTGATGCTCTTTATTGGGTTTAAACAGGTGGTGACTTAGCAGCAGCAAGATCTATTTATTCTCTCATTGAAACGAGTCAGTGACAGATGTACGGAACATCAGCTAGAATTAACTTGATTATTAATTAAGTGGGTTTGAGCCTAATTAACTTCTTCTTACTATTGGCTTTTAGACAATTAATAGAGCTAATAATCTCAATTGTTTGTCAAACATATGGTTATTAATATTCATCACAGTGGATCTCCTCTGTAATGAAGTCCTCTATAGTGAATGTATAGTGTCATGATTAAGGAAATAGCCTCTATATTGAACAAATTTTCTTTAGTCTTCCATGAATGGACATCAGTTTTCTAAAACTAATTGCCATATTAGGCAGACTAAAGAAAATTTGTTTACTATAGAGGCTACTTCCTCTCTCAGGACACTACATTCACTATAGAGGATCTCATTATAGGAGAGTTCCACCGTACTGTGTTGCACTTAATCACTATAGAGGATTCACTAAACACATTCATTATAGGGGAGTTCACCGTACTGTGTTGCACTTAATCACTATAGAGGATTCACTAAACACATTCATTATAGAAGAGTTTTACCGTACTGTGTTGGCCTTAATCACTATAGAGGATTCACTAAAC
Source organism: Caprella mutica (assembly GCA_947561585.1). Taxonomy (NCBI): domain Eukaryota; kingdom Metazoa; phylum Arthropoda; class Malacostraca; order Amphipoda; family Caprellidae; genus Caprella; species Caprella mutica. Next base: position 167,245 of record CANNZV010000973.1, read on the forward strand.
ACATTCATTATAGGAGAGTTCCACCGTACTGTGTTGCACTTAAATAGATCTGATGAAGAAGAAAAAAGACTCCTTGCTCCGCTCACACCAGTTCATTTCGTCTAATTCAACAAAAGGCAGGAGACAAAAATCTTAATCGTTTATTTGTACGCTTCACAAGGCCAATTAGCTTGCAATTAGGTCGCAACAGTCAATTCGAACTGTTAGTTTTTACATCGAATGGCGAGAGAGAGAGAGAGAGAGAGTGTGCGGTGTGGGTAAACCAATTACAATATTTATTTCGTAGGCTTTAATGCAGTAAATTAGGAGTACAAAAAGGAACCTACTGATGCTAAGTTGGATGTGTGTTAAGTAGATTATACGCTCTGATCTGAGGAAGAAAAGAAAGAGGTGGTGTTTGATGAAACTCGGTTTGACCAACGAGTTACCAGTCGAGGAAATATCTTTGATCGTGTATTGACAGTGATGATCGAGGTTACATTTCTTAATAATGAGAATACGAAGATAAAGATATATTTGGGCAGTAGCTAGATGATTACGGATGACCGGTATATAATGCACTGGCCTATTCCATACGGGTAAATACTAAATACAGTATCTTTGCATTCCGGTTGGGGCTTAACATATGTTTATAGTTTACCGAATTTACCAGGAAGTGAAATTTAGCTGCGGTGAAATATTCCAGGATAAAATGTACCAGAGTGGAACATAAATCATATGGTGTTCTTTCTATATCTTCTAAGACCACCACCGTAACTATCTTCATGGAAAGAGTTAATCATCTTCATCCAGAAAACAGGACTTTCTGGTACAATGTTAGTAGATGGGAAATCAAACACCTCTGGTTGTATTTATATATGATTTACACTCTATTACAAAGATTACAAGCGACAAAAAAAAAATACAAACCAATTTAATAATAACCTTAAAATACAAAGTGGTATTGGACCAATAAAAGATTAAATTCGATTCACCATAAACAAAGTATCCCAGGCAAGAAGTATTTATTCCTGGAATATTAATGGAATATCCTTGACAAGAAAGAATTATCCCATAAATTCATAGTTGGTTACATATATAAAGTGTATTTGTAACCATTGACGTATTTTTAATGAGGCTCTTCTTATATTTTAGGGGATAATAGTGTCTCAAAAAATAGAAATGTTGAATCTCAAAAGTCCAGCTGGGTATCTGCAGCCACATCTAAATTTCATCGTGAGTACTCAGCTTAGAGTACTCAGCCTCAGTACTCATGATAGGAGTAATTATGAGTATCGAGTGAGGCGTGAACTAATGAGTAGGACGGTGCATCATAAGCTAATGATGAGTTTAGAGAGCGCAGATTAATGACGCTCATAAAGCGGAATAAATAAGGGCAGGCATAGTACTACCTATGAGCGATGGGATCTAAAGGGCTAAATGCATGCTAATTTTTGGCAATATTCACTAACTTTAAACTCTTGCCTAGAGGGAAATAAAGCTAAAAAAAAATAATTAAAATTATTTATATGATTTAAATGATATGATAATTAAAGTATATACTTTTCCCGTATTATTTTACATTTTATGATTTTTTTCTTCTAGTGCATGGCTGTTCAATTCTGATATTGCAATTTTGTTCTTAAATCCGGAAAATCCCTCTCCCCACTCACTTTCTATTCGCTAGATCCCACTCACTTCCCTCTCTTCTACAAATTCCCACTCATCTCCCTTTCTTCTTCAAGATCCCAATCACTACCCTCTTTTCTACAAGATCCCACTCATCATTCCCATTCCTTCTCACCGATCCCACTCACTCACTCACCACTCTTCTACAAGATCCCATTCACTCCCCACTCCCTCTCTTCTGCAAGATTCCACTCACCACTCCCCTTCCTTCTCCACGATCCCACTCACCACAACCCCTCCTCTTTCAAGTTCCCACTCACTCCTTCTCCCTCTCTTCTCCAAGATCCCACTCACCACTCCCTCTCTTCTCCAAGATCCCACTCACACCCATTCCTTTTCCCAAGTCCAGCCCTCTCCTCTTTTTCGCAGTGGTGTATTTTTCGTTCAAGTACACAGTAGAGCCATTTCGCTTCATTGCGGCTAATTAAGGAGGTGATAATTCATGCATAGTCTAATGTAAATGATATGCCATCACTTTAGTCCAAATGGTGGCAGAGGTGAAGCAGGCAACTCATTTCTCTAATTCACATGTCTCCTTCTCTTACGTTACTAATCGTAATTTAATGCTATGGAATACAAAGGCAAAGTTATGGGTGGGGGGTCTCCGTTAATCTTCTATGACCCCACCATAAAGTTTTCTGTTGGAATATTAGGTTACTATACATTGGTTCGACATTTTTGCAGTTTTTTTTTATATAACATCAATTGTACAGTATGGGCCACAAAAATGTTTCCGCTTTTTCAAATACTTATAAATCGTTAACCAATGAACGAAAAATCTGTTTCTTGGTCTCTTTTTCTCCGCCTCTTATTGTACTATTAACAGGTAAAAACATTTTTGAACTGATGAACATAGTTTAAGAACAGGTAAGCAAAGAGTGAGGGTGATTATTTTTGTCATTGCGCGAAAGTTATTCTTAGAGCTAACTCGGTGATTTTACTTACTAAAAGGCAGTGAATAAAAGGAAAACAATCATAATGGTAGACATTTTAATACAGGGTGTTTACACTTCTCTCTTGGAAACTATTTGGAAATAGAAAAAGTTCAGTTACATTTTGATCTCATTGAAGTTTTCACTCTGAATTTCGTTCTTCGCTTGTTCATTGCATGGTTAAGGCCCCTTTCGCACGAGCATTTTTAACACCGCGGAAGAAAGCTCTTCTTAAAATGTGTTTACACTCGCGTTTTTTTTTATCGCTGATGGAAAAAAAAGATTAAATTCTTACTTCAGCGATAAAAAAACGCAAGTGTAAACACAATTTAAGAAGAGTTTTTTTCCCACGCTGCTGTTAAAAATGGAAGTGTGTAGAGTGAAAACTTCAATGAGATCAAAACGTCACTGAAGTTGTTTTATTTCCAAATAGTTTCTGAGGAAGAAGTGTAAACACCCTGCATTAAAATGTCTACCATTATGATTGTTTTCCTTTTATTCACTGCCTTTTTGTAAGTAAAATCACCGAGTTAGCTCTAAGAATAACCTTCGCGCAATGACAAAAATAATCACCCTCACTCTTTGCTTACCTGTTCTTAAACTATGTCCATCAGTTAGAAATTGTTTTTACCTGTTAATAGTACAATAAGTGGCGGAGAAAAAGTGAACAAGATAAAGTTTTTTCATCCATTGGCTAACGATTTACAAATATTCGAAAAAGAGGCAACATTTTTGTAGCCCATACTGTATGCATATCTTGGAGCACGCCGCTCCACGAACCCCCCTGCCAGGTCATTAAAAAATCATGAGGTGTGCAGTACAACAAACTACTGGATACAAAAAACTAGCAGATACAGCAAATTACATAGCGTTTTCTTATATTAAAATATGCTCTCACATAATCTTCTATTGCCCCGCCATAACTCTTTCTCTGGGTTTTCCATCATGTAAGTCCACGAGTGGGGTATAAAATTTAATCTAAAGTAGGCCGAGTATAACAAGGTATAACAATGTTATAACAAGGTATAACATGTTATAACAAGGTATAACAATGTTATAACAAGGTATAACAATGTTATAACAAGGTATAACAATGTTATAACAAGGTATAACAATGTTATAACAAGGTATAACAATCTAAGTTATTATAACAAGGTATAACAATGTATTGGTCGCTACTCCTGACACACAGGCTTAGCCAAAATGAAGCCCGGTTAATATTTTAAAGTTATAATTAATCCAACTCATTGAGCCGATTTGGTGCTAAAAAACTGTGACAAATGAACGTCCAGCGATTTAGCACAAAACTTGTCAGTTAATTTGGGAGTTCAAATAGGTCACTAATTCATTTCTGTGCTTCATAGAAGCTATTTCAAATCGCTATTAGTTTGCTATTGAAGAGAAAATATGGCAATGGATCAATCTAAGGTTTATTCACAAGTGTTAAGCAGACCCTTTGTACTCTGTACTAACAGATAAATTATCCTAGTTTTAACGAGCCTCTTTTTTACGTTTTAATGGTTTGTCTAACTAGTATAACTATAGTTACTAGACAATCTAGTTAGTGTAGAGGGAATCATTGGTCCCTTTATCTAACTCTAAATCAAGAACAGGCTCTCTAATTGTTTCAACTGTGCCTATCAACTTCTTAGCACTTCTAAATCTAGATTAGATAAGTGTGATTGCATTCAAGAAGAATGAATATGGTATTCTTACAACTAGTGTACAGGTAGCGTTAAAAAATCTGTTATGTGAACCTTTGTTTAGTAAATAATGAACTGTATCTTTCAACACTAAATATTAAAAAAAAAAAAATCTTCATTTTTTTTTCTTTAACAATATTTTTTAAATCACTTGATATACGGTGAAAATAATCATTAGAAAAATAGATCATAAAAGATTAGACGGAAAATACAATGGCAATTTATCAAAAATTATAATGCCATGTCAAAAAATAGACAAAATTATGATATTTTACATTGAAATACGATCAATATATATAGTAATCGACAATAAGTTGATTATAAATTTTCGAGTGTACTCTACAATAGAACTCCTCTATAATGAATTCCTGTATAATGAATGTAGTGTCAAGTGTCCTGTATAATGAACCAAATTTTCTTTAATCTGTAAAAATATGGTAATTAACTTTCTAAAAGCGATGGCCTAAGAAATTTTTTTCATTATGCAGGGTAGTTCCTTACTCAGGACACTACATTCACTATACATGATTTGACTATAGAGTATTACTACAGTATTTAAATACCATTTTCCTTCCCTCGGTAGTACCAGCATAAGTTCTTTCCCTGGCATTACCGTTGAGTGTCCTGTAGAGATGGTCGAAAGGGGAGAAATTTCCTCTGTCCAGTCTTCAAATTTGCTTGAATTATCCGATTGATGGATTTCATCACAGTGTTCTGTTTATTTCGGACAATTCGACCATTTGGGAGTGAGAGATTTCATTGAGTCCATCAGGTGCTGTTCAGAAACTCAAATCATTTCCTCAAACATAGAATGTGTTCTTTTACTTCACGCTATGGCAGAGTGATTTAATGCAAATATATTGGCATGTGACAATATGCATTGAATTAGGAGGATTTTCAATACAAAGTTTGTAGTGATGATCAGATATTATTTGTGACTCATTGAAATTTTTCTATTAGAAATATTGATTTATAAACGTTTTAGAGATGGCATTTACTGTACAATGTACTTCCATGTAAATCAGTACGTCATATCACGTGAGAGAATATGGTGACGCCATGACAGTTTAAGGAGGCAATCCACCTTTTAATCTTTATGGCCCACCATAAATTTCTCTCTAGGTATCCATCTCCTATGGCCCAACCATAACATTCTCTCAAGGTATCCTCTCTCAATCTTCTATGGCCCCACCATAACTTTCTATCTAGGTATCCTCTCTCAATCTTCTATGGCCCCACCATAACTTTCTATCTAGGTATCCTCTCTCAATCTTCTATGGCCTCACCATAACTTTCTATCTAGGTATCCTCTCTCAATCTTCTATGGCCCCACCATAACTTTCTATCTAGGTATCCTCTCTCAATCTTCTATGGCCTCACCATAACTTTCTATCTAGGTATCCTCTCTCAATCTTCTATGGCCCCACCATAAATTTCTCTCTAGGTATTCATCTTCTATAGCCCACAATAACTTTCTCTCTAGGCATCCCCTCTCAATCTTCTATGGCCCCACCATAACATTCTCTGCTGTATCCTCTCTCAATCTTCTATGGCCCCACCATATTTTTTGCTCTGTTACTTAATTGCAAAATGGGTTCCTTTTAAAACGGGCATAGTGTAATTTGCATTAAGCCCTTAAAACCAAAATGGCAATTCATCTATGCCCAGAGACAGAAAGAAAATCTACATACGATACACCTCTAGAGTCCCACATAATATATGATCATGAATACATTAATTTATGTTGTTAGGAACAATGAAGAACGTATAAGGAGAGTATGATGGGGATGAGAATTTATGCTTATCTCCTATCATGATTAATTCCTTGATTTACATTGTGTTTGAAAAGTCTTAGAGGTAGTCATGGCTTCTACTCATCTCAGGCGATATTACTCATTTAGATGATTTATATGGTAACTGCTTTGTTTGGAAATCTGAATGCATACAGCAATGTGAACTTAGGGGATGTGTAACGGATGTACTGTGAGTATTGGTTCTATGGAATAGACTTGGGGAAATTAAGGTGAAAATAAAGAATCTTAAATACAAAGTTAATGTATTTGGAATTGGATGACTTATAACGTGATAAGTTAAATTAATTAATTAACTGAAAAAGTGTTCAACCAAATTGCCTGAAATTTGGTGAAACGATTGGTCAATGTCCAGTGACCAGCTGGTAGAATTTTGTGAGCGATCCGGTCAAAGGTCAAGGTCATGGTCATTCATAACTCAAAAAAAATTGAACCATATTGCATGAAACTTGGTGGGGTGATTGGTCAATATACATGAACCATTTTGTTAGATTTTGGGAGCGATCGGGTCAAAGATCAAGGTCAAGGCTTTCAAAACTTAAGAAGTATGCAACCAAATTGACTGAAATTTGATAGGACGTTTGGACAATATTCAGGAACCATCTTATAGAATTTTGGTAGCGATCCGGTCAAAGGTCAAGGTCATTTATAACTCAATAACTCAAAAAGTCTAGAACCATATTGCATGAAACTTGGTGGGACGATTGATTATTATCCAGTTACCAGGAAATTAAATTTTGGGAGAGAACGGGTCAATGCGGTGGCGAAGGTATGCGCTCTACCGAGTGCACGTAATGTAGTTTAATCTATATTGTAAGTTAGGAAAAGCAAATATGGATAGGTTTAGAAATTTAAAATTAATTACCTCAACTTTTACTTTTGAAGAACTTTCACACAATATCTCTCTGAGTGTTGATCTGATGAATGTTGTTGTTAAAATATAATTTTTCTTTTCATAATTTTATTGAAGAAACATTTAAAAAAATAACCATTCTATTTTTGCTTTGTGAATAAAGTGCAGAGTGGAGAGTTAAAACAACCACCAATAGTTGTAAATAAAGTGCACAGTGAAGAGTTAAAACAACCACCAATAGTTGTGAATAAAGTGCAAAGTGAAGAGTTAAAACAACCACAAATAGTTGTAATTAAAGTGCACAGTGGAGAGTTAAAACAACCACCAATAGTTGTAAATAAAGTGCACAGTGAAGAGTTAAAACAACCACAAATAGTTGTAATTAAAGTGCACAGTGGAGAGTTAAAACAACCACCAATAGTTGTGAATAAAGTGCAAAGTGAAGAGTTAAAACAACCACAAATAGTTGTAATTAAAGTGCACAGTGGAGAGTTAAAACAACCACCAATAGTTGTAAATAAAGTGCAAAGTGAAGAGTTAAAACAACCACAAATAGTTGTGAATAAAGTGCAAAGTGAAGAGTTAAAACAACCACAAATAGTTGTAAATAAAGTGCACAGTGGAGAGTTAAAACAACCACCAATAGTTGTGAATAAAGTGCAAAGTGAAGAGTTAAAACAACCACCAATAGTTGTGAATAAAGTGCAAAGTGAAGAGTTAAAACAACCACCAATTGTTGTAAATAAAGTGCACAGTGAAGAGTTAAAACAACCACCAATAGTTGTAAATAAAGTGCACAGTGAAGAGTTAAAACAACCACCAATAGTTGTAAATAAAGTGCACAGTGAAGAGTTAAAACAACCACCAATAGTTGTAAATAAAGTGCACAGTGAAGAGTTAAAACAACCACCAATAGTTGTGAATAAAGTGCAGAGTGGAGAGTTAAAACAACCACCAATAGTTGTAAATAAAGTGCACAGTGAAGAGTTAAAACAACCACCAATAGTTGTAAATGAAGTGCACAGTGGAGAGTTAAAACAACCACCAATAGTTGTAAATAAAGTGCACAGTGAAGAGTTAAAACAACCACCAATAGTTGTAAATAAAGTGCACAGTGAAGAGTTAAAACAACCACCAATAGTTGTAAATAAAGTGCACAGTGAAGAGTTAAAACAACCACCAATATTTGTAAATAAAGTGCACCGTGAAGAGTTAAAACAACCACCAATAGTTGTAAATAAAGTGCACAGTGAAGAGTTAAAACAACCACCAATAGTTGTAAATAAAGTGCGCAGTGAAGAGTTAAAACAACCACCAATAGTTGTAAATAAAGTGTACAGTGAAGGGTTAAAACAACCACCAATAGTTGTAAATAAAGTGCACAGTGAAGAGTTAAAACAACAACCAATAGTTGTAAATAAAGTGCACAGTAAAGAGTTAAAAGAACCACCAATAGTTGTAAATAAAGTGCACAGTGAAGAGTTAAAACAACCACCAATAGTTGTAAATAAAGTGCACAGTGAAGGGTTGAAACAACCACCAATAGTTGTAAATAAAGTGCACAGTGAAGAGTTAAAACAACCACCAAGAGTTGTAAATAAAGTGCACAGTGAAGAGTTAAAACAACCACCAATAGTTGTAAATAAAGTGCACAGTGAAGAGTTAAAACAACCACCAATAGTTGTAAATAAAGTGCACAGTGAAGAGTTAAAACAACCACCAATAGTTGTAAATAAAGTGCGCAGTAAAGAGTTAAAACAACCACCAATAGTTGTAAATAAAGTGCACAGTGAAGAGTTAAAACAACCACCAATAGTTGTAAATAAAGTGCACAGTGAAGGGTTAAAACAACCACCAATAGTTGTAAATAAAGTGCACAGTGAAGAGTTAAAACAACCACCAATAGTTGTAAATAAAGTGTACAGTGAAGGGTTAAAACAACCACCAATAGTTGTAAATAAAGTGCACAGTGAAGAGTTAAAACAACCACCAATAGTTGTAAATAAAGTGCGCAGTAAAGAGTTAAAACAACCACCAATAGTTGTAAATAAAGTGCACAGTGAAGAGTTAAAACAACCACCAATAGTTGTAAATAAAGTGCACAGTGAAGAGTTAAAACAACCACCAATAGTTGTAAATAAAGTGCGCAGTAAAGAGTTAAAACAACCACCAATAGTTGTAAATAAAGTGCACAGTGAAGAGTTAAAACAACCACCAATAGTTGTAAATAAAGTGCACAGTGAAGGGTTAAAACAACCACCAATAGTTGTAAATAAAGTGCACAGTGAAGAGTTAAAACAACCACCAATAGTTGTAAATAAAGTGCACAGTGAAGGGTTGAAACAACCACCAATAGTTGTAAATAAAGTGCACAGTGAAGAGTTAAAACAACCACCAAGAGTTGTAAATAAAGTGCACAGTGAAGAGTTAAAGCAACCACCAATAGTTGTAAATAAAGTGTACAGTGAAGGGTTAAAACAACCACCAATAGTTGTAAATAAAGTGCACAGTGAAGAGTTAAAACAACCACCAATAGTTGTAAATAAAGTGCACAGTGAAGAGTTGAAACAACCACCAATAGTTGTAAATAAAGTGCACAGTGAAGAGTTAAAACAACCACCAATAGTTGTAAATAAAGTGCACAGTGAAGAGTTAAAACAACCACCAATAGTTGTAAATAAAGTGCACAGTGAAGGGTTAAAACAATATTATACTCATTATTATTTATTCATACAATAGTAAGTAAATAAACTACATCATTACCAACATTAATACCCGTTACCCATCAGTTCTTTTCATAGCAAGTTATACCCGGTACACGGCCTGAGATGCTCCATAGATAACTCCCATGGCATCATTATTCAATGTACCAACCAATGAATATAATTTAACCAAAGCATTAGCTATCTAACGCCTCCTTACAAGATATACAATTAGTTCACCTAATGATTTAGCACTCATGTTATACGGCCCTGAAATACGTCGCTTGTAGCATTTCGTAGATTTTCTATAGCGGTAATACGCTTTTTGGATGGTTGTTTTAATCAAGTAAACTATGATTTCTAAAATATGTATAAGTTTAGGTATTGGAAGTAATAGTAAAATAGAAAAATTATTCGTGATATTTCAGCAAATAATTTAATTTATTTTTATTTCGAAACTAAATGTAAACTAAGTTATTGTTACACATATTAATTTTAATCTATGTTCATTCATATTAAAAGTGTTTGAACTGGTTTTTTATAAAATTTATAACGAGGGACCATTTTGAATACATTTTTTCAATATTTTGTAGTTACTATTTTCCATACTTTAAACTAATTTATCAAAATAGCAACCGTTTTCTTTTAGTAAGTTCTTACGGAACAGTAAATCGAGAAAAAAAATCACATGTTTTTCGTGTTTAGAAAGCACCTAGCTAATCAAATGATTGAATTAAGAGATAAGTTGACTCATTAAATGCAACAGACTTTGTCAATGCAATCATTACAGATTTATGATTGGGTATTATGCCCCGTACAGTCTTCTGAAGGAGTGTGCCTAGGCTTATCTATCCAATCTTTTGAAGAACTTTACAGTGAATTAAAACTAAGAAATTGCATATCTAATTCAGTGTTATTTTACTGAAAATTAAATTTATCTAGAAATTTTAAATTTGAAAAAAATTTTTTTTTTGTTTTGGTTCAATTTAAAAAAAGATTATAAAATAATGACGAAATTTTCTTTGTATTGAATTTAGTAGTTGCTATTTATTTATCCTGTGGGTTGAATCTACCCACATGAAGACTGTAGGTTAATTAGTTTCTTATCTTGATGTTAATTGAGAGTTTCTTTACAAAGAACTAATAATCTGAACTGCTAATGCTATTCAAAAAATTGCTGAGTCACGCTGCTATATTAGCCACCGTCACCGTTTGAATAATTAGAAATATGCTTTGGCTAGGATATAGAGGTAAAATTAACAAATTACCCGGGCGGTTATGTTCTCCTCGTGGTTTAGCTTTGATGAATTTAATCAGATAATTCATTGTATATTTCATAGGATTAAAAAAAAATTATTAGAAAAATAAAATTTTATATATTTGAACATTTTCCATGATTTTTACTAAGACTCATACTTATGTTTATTTACTTTTATATTATTTAAAATAATACAGTTTTTGATATTACATATTGTAGTATTTTTGTTAATTAAAAGTTTTATTCTACAGTTGATTATTTTGAAATGTAAAAATGATCAATTTTTTTAAATTAAGTATCCTTCGGACTGATTATTTAATTCAACATATGTTAAATAGGATAAATTTATTAACATACATTAACTCATTTCAACATACGTAAACTTGATTCAACATACAATAACCTAATTCAACATGCGTTGACCTAAATTAAGATATACGTTAACTTAATTCAACATGCGTTGACCTAATTTAACATATGTTAACTTAATTCAACACATGTTAACTGAATTCAACATATGTTAAGTCAATGCTAACATTCCTCAGCTTTATTCAACATACGTTAAACCAATTCGAAACATGTTGAAATATACAAGCTAATTAGACCCACAATGAAAAGGTTCGAAGATCTTAGCAGATTAGCGTGGGAGTTACCCACTAAAATATTCTCTGGCCTTATCACGGTACAATGTCAACTTCTTCTCCATGAAAACGTCTGTAATTATAGTGGGTAGTATCACACCATAATCTACGATATTCTGAGAAGAAAATATCTTAATCATTAATGATATTTGTCGTATTTATCTACAGAAATTATCATCGAGAAGGTGACAAAAATCATCGAATATCTCCGTTAATTACAGTTATATTTAACTCTCAGGTAATTTTACTTTCGTGGAATAACATTGAAATGTCCGGAATAACTTTTAATATATAATAATTTTTACAAAATTAAAATCAGACAATATTTTTTTATAAAATAATTCCATTTTATGGAAAGAAAATTTGAAACTTTTTAAAAAACTTATTAAATATTTTAAGGGAAAAAACTTGTTAAATTTTGTATAGAAAAATGTATTAAAAAAGCTATTAATGATACATTTTTTATTGTTGTATCACATAAGCAGAAAAAGGCTCATCTACAAAAAAAAAACCTACATCGAAACAAACGATAAAAAAAAAATCGAAACATTATAATCGCGACTGGTTATTTCCCATCAAATCGGTGGAATTATTACACGATAAATTATTTATATCGTGAAAGAAACGATATTATATCGATGAGCGAAGCAATCAATGTGAATTAAAAACCCTTGTGATGTTGATTGCATCATTAGCAACTATTATTATTATTATTATTGCTCGTAATATATGTTTATATATATACATATATATTTATGAAAATTATGTATGTATTATCTTACCCTCATTCATTTCCATACAATTCAGAATGAATGATTAGGTATAATTAGTCGGTGGGATTATTTCAAATTTGACTTTAAAAGACTGTCAAGCGATTAGGTAATTTGAGTATCTATACTATAACATGTTAATAAATTAACACAATGTTATATATTGATTATAACGATGAATATTTTTAGTGAGATGATTGGTGAATAATTAAAGTCATCAAAAAATATATTTCTTTTTATATGTAATTGTATACGATGTAATTATATCACAAAATAGTGATCATGGTTACCAAATAATGCTTCTTGTGAAATTAAATGAAATTTTCTAACATTCCAATTGATGAATATGTATATAATTATATCAAGATTCATTTTAAACCTTTATTCCATAATATATTGTGTAATATTAAATAAATACTCATATTTAAGATAAATGTTAATTATAACATTTATTTCATAATATTCCACATAATATTCAATATGCGTCTTAAGGGCCGTACACACGTAGGGTTTTTTAAGTCTTTCCACCAGACTTTTTGGTAAGCTCCTCCTACTTTTTCCACGAGAATATAAGAAAAAACGATATTATTATTATTCACCAACTAAAATAAATAATAACTTCATTGTTTTTTCTTAAATTATTCAAAAATAGTTTTGAAAAAGTAGGAGGAGCTTAGCAAAAAGTCTGGTGGAAAGACCTAAAAAACCCTACGTGTGTACGGCCCTTAATCCAGACCATTTCAATCACAGTACTTCACGTTATCTTCGCCATTATTTAGTTTTCAGCGTACTAAGCATATATAAGCGTCGTAATTACAATAGTTTATCCATTAATTTCACCACTGGCGTTAATTGTGGCCCTCTAAGTTAAGTGTATTATCTTCGTAATTACGGTGGGATTAGTTAAATGTTAGTTTGGACTAATGGCATCTATGTCTAATGAAGAACTAGTGATTTGTGACCAGCAGTTGTGTAACTGGGGTTGTGACAATATGCTTTATAAATCATAGATCTTAAGAATATCACAGACGAAATGAAATGGTATCTAATACTATATACCGCTGGTGTAGAACCATTCAATACTCTTTAATTCTCTCCGTCTATAATATTTTCTGGATCTATGATTTATAAAGCATATTGTCACAACCCTAGTGATAACGAATGTATACTGGTTACTAGTGTGTACAAGTAATACCACCTAGTGATTTCTGGTTACTTGTAAACTAACATTGAAAAATAAGTAATGTTTATTTGCAAATAATAATAATAAAAAAAAAATTCAACTAAAGTCAAATCTGAGCCAGAAATATCTGTTAAATTTCTCTAATTTTTAAGAATATGACATTAATCTATGCTAATAATTTCCCTCGTGTGTTATTTATTTATTTATTTATTTATTTTGTGTCCGCTTTTACACTACGGGTATCAAACATAAAGAATGTATCTATGATACGCACGGGAATATATTGACTTGATATTTAAATTCCCCTGTTTTTATTCAATTTTTAAATGTATTTTATCTATAAAATAAATTAGACTATGCAGAAAATTTAATATAATTGAATTAATTAAAAGTAACCTAATAACGGGTAATAAATTGGTATTGATGATGACCCGTTATTTTAACGGGAAAATACACTAGTTTCTCATAATTAACATATCTGTGAGTTAAAATCGATTCAAATGACTGATATTAATTGTCCACATACTAATAACAAGGATATGCTTTTGTGATGTCATCTTAGCCGTTATGATTTTGGTATATAAATGTGTTGTTCTGATGACGTCACGTCAGCTTTCATGTCCTTTATATTCGTATACACTGTGATGTACCTGAAGGGGATGGTAAATATTGAGATATGATCATTTATATTCAGAAATAAAGTGGTACTATACTAAAATAGAAATTAATTGTTTCATTCTATTTGTATCGTTATTAGAAGTTTTAATATTAAATATGATTTAAGGCAATTATTTTTTAAGTAATTTTATATGGTTGATGTAAATTAATAATAATTATAAAAATAAAATATTGATTAGATTATTTGAGTGTGAAATTAAAATTATTTTTCCTCTATTTCAAATTTCCAATTTGAGCATTTTATATAAAATACCAATGTCTAACCATTATATATAATCATTCTTTGTATAAAAGAATACTATACGAAGCCAATAAATAATGATTAAAAATCTTGCTCAGTATAAATGTTATATGGACGGTAATTAAGGCCGAATAAGTTGCCTATGCAAATCGAGTTGAACGAAGATTTTACTCTAAAATGCTTCATGTGGAATGATAAATGGTACCTAGATTCATAATCTAGTTCAAACTCCCTCAAATACCATAGTGTTCGGTGTGTAATAACCGACTGCGAAGTCACATGAGATAGATATGTAAGCAGGCTAAAAAGATATCCACAAACCAGCTATTAATTCCCGATAAATAGCCGCACTTTAAGCAATATTCAAGCCTGTCTCCGTATCTTGTAGTTATTCTATCAGGAGAACAATAAGCGTAATTATTTATGTCTTTAGCCATAGTGATTTGCGTCGAGCTGAGTATGGCTGCCCCGGCTAGCCTTTTGTTCGGAGTCACTCAGAACTGGTGATGGTGATGCCCAGGCTGAGCACCAGACTCTTTGCCATTAATTAGGACTGCTCTTACATTAATTATGAGTTGCAGTCTACTAAATATGCTTCGGAGGAATTTCGTGGGAAATATGAGAATTTGTACATAGATAATAGCAAGTATTTATTGCATAATAAAGGATATTGGTAATCAATTTTTTACAGAGACGATAATGTATTAAAGGGGCCATTTTATCATGTTTAAATTATCAGAAATTTTTTGTTCGATTTCTTGTACAAATTATTCGAGAATTATTATTTTATTATATGTATCTAATGATTTAATCAAAACATACAGAAATTTAAATATATCGAAAAATTTTATTTGATATCTTGTATAACTCGTGTTTAGCGGCTTCTATTTCCGAAATTACCTCTCGATATTATTAAAACTATGATATTTTACGATGATATGCCATCAATATTTACCAAAATAGACATTAATATAAGACTGGAAAAGCGATTGGTTAGATTTAGATTTTAACATAAACTAAAATATAGCAACATAATATCAATAAAATCATTCGAAAAACACATTGAAATATTAAAATTAAAATATACTTCGATTCTGAAATTATGTTGAAGAACTTCTCAATTTTAAATAAAGGCAAAGATAAAGTGGAATCATTTTTTAAAATTTATTTAAGAAAAAACACGAAAAAACAATCATTTTCACATATTAATTTTAAATTGAATTTACGCAGATGACAAGAATGGTAATAAATTTGTATTCACAAATCGCTTATTCCTTCATTATTTGATGAAATAATAAATACAAATAAATAGCGTTCAATAATTACTAGTCAATTAAAACGTTTGTAATATTCATTACCGAAATCATTTCCTCCATCTCAGTACACCATGTATTTATCATCTAAAGAAATAATTTAAAATCCCTAAAGCAACCAATTAACAATTATCAGTCCCTTAATTAAGTGTATTTATTTGTTTAAAGGCATATACCACGGCTTAATCAAATGAAATTTTAATGATACGTTCTCTGTGTAGCGTTGCCATTGATGATTAATGGTATAATTAGTTACTTTTGAGATTGGAGGTAGGTATTTAATGTCCAATGCTTAGGTTGCCTAGACTTAATTGGCTGTAATTACATGTCTTGCTATATTTTATTACTATATTATAATTTTCGTAAAAAAAGGAGGATATATATATTTATATATACATATAATACCACATTGCCGCATGTCCTATATGTGGATCGGATCGTACTCTACGCATACAGCCTGTAATTAAAAGTGTGTTTAGTGGAGTAAAGAAGACGTAAAAAGAGTTTAAATATTTCTTCCGACATTCTCTCGCTGTGTTGACCACATTGCAGAAATGGCGGGGAATTAAAAATAATAACTTCATAATCCAGAGTTCCTATTAAACTGTTGGTTTTGGTATAATAAAAATAGAAGATTAGACACTCAATTAGAGTTCAATTACGTTAAAAAAATATCAAAAAGGTAAATACAATGTAAGGTTTAATCTTCTCTATAATCAGTAATAACTTGATCAGCCCTTTAGAACAAAAATATTCATTTATACTTTCGGAAATGATAGATGAAAGATGATAGATTTTATATATCTATTTATGATAAATACAATTGAATATAAAATTAAAATGATCTTTTTATGATGTTTTATATAATGATAGTCGACTGTAGTTTTCAGACTGGGTTTAGGAGACTCGGGTTTCTCCACCAGTCTACATTTTCTTCCATTTTGATCCTAATAGCAGCTTTGTGGACTCCTCAACTGCTGGATATAAAATTAAGCTCCCAAGTATCATCAATTATCATTTTTTAGGCCGTGTCACTTTTTAAGGCTAGCTTGTCGCCAATGGGTTCGCGATAGTGATCTACATTAGTTTCAATGGTCCCTACAAATAATCTATGTAATATGTATAATTAATGATAACTTGGACGTTTTGCCTATTTACTTTTAGCTCGCGTCAAATTTAAAGGTGAACAGCCTAAGCAAAATCAAGAAAACGTAAGTTAGCATATTTAATTCAAAATAAAAGCGCCATCATTAAATTCAAAATTTATCGATATACTTCTTTGACATATTTTTTTACGTTAAAATGAAACTCTATACAAATAAAAAAAGTTATTTAACGATGAATAATCGTCAGTGTTCCAGTTTCGTCGATATTTCTTCGATAATAGCCAATATATTCAAATAATGATAAGCATCATCCCTAGAATGATAATAATTGGTCTGAAACACCAGCTACCTATAAACATCGTGTCCGTAGTCGCCACCATAATTTATAGGATGAATATCATGGTAGTTTATGGGCGGTCATGAGCTCCTTATTACCCTTAATTACACGAGTGTTAAAAACAACTGATCCGATTTGTCGACGGAGAACTTATCCCAAGACGTAGTGCCACATGTAGACATTTCTTAGTGAGTGGTTGTACAAAATGGAGACATACAAGAATTGTATATTAAATTCATTCATTTTTGTATAATCTGAGAAATATGTGTATTTACTTAAGTTTCTTTTTATTGATTCATTTCCGTGAAAGTTCCCTTATTTTATATTTAAATAGCATTAAAAAAGTCACAAGAATGTTAGTAAGAAATTTTTGTACATGTTTCATTTATAATTCAATAATATTTTGGCAAAAGTTTGATGAAAAAATTGTTAATTTTTGTTCAACTTTTCATTTGTTGGTTTAAAAATAAATTTAAGTGATTATAATTAAATTAATCCATTTGATGTAATTATAATCATTATATTTTTAATGGTAAAACTTTGATTAATGTTATCAATAACTTCATTTTATTAGAATATGTTCAATACATGATTCTAATTACCTTCGCAGAATGCGGGGAGGTTATATTAGTGACGGCATTTATTTATTTATTTATCATCTTGTTATTCGCATAACTCGAAAATTGTTGAACCATATAGCATGAAACTTGGTGGAACGATTGGTCAATATACAGGAACCATTCTGTCAGATTTTGGGACTGATCGGGTCAAAGGTCAAAGATCAAGGTCAAGGCCATTTATAACTCAATAACTCAAAAAGTATTCAACCAAATTGTCAAAAATTTGATGGAACGATTGGACAATGTTCAGTAACCATCTGGTAGAATTTTGGGAGCGATCCAGTCGAAGGTCAAGGTCAAGGTCATTTATAACTCAATAACTCAAAGAGTATTGAACCATATTGCATGAAACTTGGCGGGACGATTGGCCACTATCAAGTCACCAGTTTACTAGATTTTGGTAGCAAACGGATAATCGGTGGCGAAGGTATGCGCTCTACCGAGTGCACGTAATCTAGTTTCTATTTGAAATTGATCTAAACAATAAACAGATATTAATTCATACGACAATTAGGTTATTGTTTTATTGCATTAATTCAATAAGAGAATTATGTGAAATATAACCAAAAATATTTTATAAGAATTTCTAAGAAACTTCAACCCGTTTTCTTCGAATTAATTAACGATAAACAAATAATAGGATTACATTTTCATTTAGCTAAAATATTTTTTTCATTTTTACTACGTATATATATATAAAAAAATTCATATGATTCAATAAAGGATTAACAATTCATACATCTTCTATAAATCGGTTTGACAAAATTCTCCGTAGTTTTAATAATACGTAACCAAAAAATAATTTTTTTCTACTATTTTTTGAACTCGTATTCACATTCTTTCATAAGAATTAACTCCTAAAATGTGTCGATGCACAATTAAATATTTTTTTTAGTAGGAAAATATTGCCTATAGTTGTATTTTTTTACACAAATATTAATGTAAAACTGTCTATTATTAGATCCTTGTCCCAATATTGTATCTACATTGTCCCAATAATGGTATAATATTGACACAATAGTGTTACATACCAATATTGTTACAACATTGCCAATATTGTTCCAACATTGCCAATATTGTTACAACATTGCCAATATTGTTACAACATTGCTAATATTTTTTACAACATTGCCAATATTTTTACAACATTGCTAATATTTTTTACAACATTGCTAATATTTTTTACAACATTGCCAATATTTTTACAACATTGCTAATATTTTTGCAACAGTGTGAAAATATTTTTACAATATTATCACAATATTTTCAACATTGTCACACTACAACATTAACCGTAAAGCTCCCTGTTAGAATATGGTAACAGGACAACAGTCAAAGGTCTCAAGAGGATAAAATGTACAAGCTAAAAAAATGTCCTGCGGGACTAAACTTTTACCAAATTCAAAAGATTTTATGCCCGGTATAGCGATGCTTCTTAGGTAACTCTGTCCTGATATTGGGACAATGTTGTCCTAATATTGGCACAATGTTGTCCACAAAGTAAGGTTTGCCGTGACGGAGTAAATTAATCGGTGTTGTGGAATATTAATTCTTTGGTTTGGAGAAAAAATGTTAAATTTGAACCTATTTTTCTTAGAGAAAATGAATTAGAATCAACAATACGAAGCTGAAATGAATTATGAAGGTGAATAAACTGAATGATCAATTAATACAAAACTAAAATTTAATTTGAAAAATTAATGAATAATGAATAAATAATTGAATCATGAAAAAATTAATGAATAATTTAAGAATTAATAAATAATGAAATAAATAAATGAACTATATAAAAAATTAAGAAATTATCGAAAAAATTAAGGAATAATGAAAAAATCCCTGAATTTAGGGAAAAAATCTATGTTTATGAAAAAAAATTATAAATTTAAAAGAAATTATCAATTAATATTAGCTAATTAGTATACTATTATAAAAAGTTGCGGATAATTTCATAATTGAAATAAATCTTCATTTAAAAACTAACATTTATAGAATCCTGAGATTACCATTTCATCAAATGAGTACATGTTAGTCCTTTAATAGGCTTGATATGTAATGGATATGAAAACAGTTTTACTGAAACACAAAATAATTAGTAATAAATATGTATATGCATTAAAACAAAATGCAACATTTTTTCAAATTATTAAACATATAGTTAATATTCATTGACCCGACTTCAAAATTAGCACTTAAGTTCGAACTTAAAAGGATATGATTAATTCCCGATAAGAAGTATTTTGCCTAATACTCCACGTTGTGCGTTCGAGCCCCTGACACCGATTGATGGCATAATGAAGGCCGTGGCGGTGATTTTGTCCCAAGCCACACGATTCTTATAGAGTAATCAATAGGGCGATTATGTCATGTAATGAAAGCCAATAATGAACCTTACGGTAAAACGGAGGATTGACATGATTTTGTGGCTAATAAAGTAGGTATGGAAATTAAAAAAAAATGTTATGAATGTAGGGCAAGTTTCAAGTTATCGGTCAGTTCCTCATTTTCGGACACGTAGGAAAATTTTTTTAACGTATTAAAACGTGTGTTATTATCATTATAATATATACTTGATAAACAGTTTTGACATAAATAAAAGCTAAACTACTCTTTTAAAACCATAATATTTAATTTCGTAAATACTGAACACATCTTTCCGTCCAATTAAAATTTCAATTAATTGAAGTAGTTAATCTAAAGTTCCTCTTAGACTATGCTAATTCATATAGAAATCAGCCCTGTAATGAAATGAGCCCATTTAAATGACTTCAATAGGTCTGGGATAAGTTGGACGGCCTAATCTCTCCTTCTAATAATGGCCCAGTGAATTTATGCTAAGGAGTTCAAACTCCACGATCTCATTACTGCTATTATCAGCTTGCAAATTACAAGCTGTGGGAACAATGGCGCTTTTCTTGCGCCCTCTGACGAGATACGGTGGCGCTTTCACATGTCGTCAGCAGCGCCATTTACTATACACTCGACCTACACGTAGGGAAAATTTCTTCTAGACTTATAAATCATGAGGGGTAGTATGTGTTCATATACTAATGAAAAAAAAAATGAGAGAAATTGACTCAAAATTTTCAGTTTGTCCCAAAGCTGGCTCAAAAGTGTAAGTCAATTTGACTCATCCTAATATTTTACTAAAAGGCAAATTGACTCCTAATTCATAGTCAGATTGACTCAGGTAGAGTCAATCAAGAAAAAAGACTCCAACATTCGAGATTTGCAGACTTGACTCAAGCGATGAGTCAGGTTGACTCGTATAGAAAAATGTTTGATGCAATATTGATTCATGCTTTGTTACTGTGCCATAAATATGTACCTGGGTTCAGATCATAATTAATTATCATTTTATAGTCATCAATTATGAGTAGTTATGCCGGTTTTAATTCTTTCATCAACTTTAGATGTTACTCAGGTAATATTTTCTTTGACTTTGTTCGGGTAGAGTTTGGCTTTTTTTAATTAGACATAAGAGTTTTGTTTCATTGAAATTTATATATTCCGACACTACCTATTTAAATTTCCATCCTGAACTTAAATCGCATTTGGTAATATGAATTCACCTTATTTTCAGAAATAATTTTTTGATTTCTCTTCATTTAAATTGTTCAGTTTAATATTTTCAATAATAAAAATAATAATTAAATTTGATAAATATTTTTTATTCATGAAAAAATAATAATTAATTTATCAAACTGACGAAATATTTGATACTCATGTTCCCACATATAAAATTAAAAGATAATATGAATAAATTTCATTTTTTTCATATAGAAAATGCGGGAAGTCATGTTTTGACCGACAATCTTTACTTATTTCTTGTAATAATAAACTAAACAATATATACAGGGTGACCCACAAAAAAGTGTACCCAAGTTTGAATTAATATAAATATTGTACACGTACAAACTAAAGCAATGACGGTGGTAGAAAGGATACATGAAAAAATTCAAATCTTTAAATTTAAATCAACACATTTTTTAACTACTTATAAATACGATATTTAAATCAATTCTAAGTTGGGTACAGTTTTTGGGGCTCACCCTGTATAAATGATGAACAAGAACGTTGCCACAATAGCTCCCTGAGGTAGTAGACTGCAATGAGCTTTAATTGCCGAGGTCATTGGAAATGTGGTCGTGTTTATGAGAAGCTAATGATGTATTCATAAATGCCAAACCTGCTCATTGACACCATGAAAGCGTACGATGAATGCAAAATTACCTGATGATGGTATATATTTATAACATATATAGATGTAGTGAATAAAGCTTTGTATGTTAAACTACTGTATATTGAACTTAGTGCATATACTGTATATTGAATTTAGTGCATATACTGTATATTGAATTTTAAGCTATTATTTTCTATATCACTTTAGATATGATATTTTTGTTCATTCTTGATAAGTAAGTATATTTATTAATTAAATATTTTGAAATTAAATTCATCATGTTAGAGAGAAGTTTTCCAGATAAAAATATATAAATAAAAATTATCCATTTTTAAGATTTTTTGAATATGAATATATTTCGTCATATATCCAAATATGCATCTGAATAATAATTATATCTGAAAATTTAATTTAATTCATTTTATGGATATAATGAATTACCAATGGCTATGATTACATTTAATGCTCGAAGACCAAGTTCGAAATATTTCTAAAACTGTATTTTGACAAGTACAATCATCTACCTAAGTGCCTGACGGTACTGAGTCAGCACCCAGTATATCTTTGATACTTATTCACTGGCTTAAGATGTTAATTAAGTCTGCAGTTTAATTAGTAAACACTTGTTGTCATTGCATTATGGACTGAGTGGAACAATATGCATAATATATTTAATTGCGTAATTATAACTAGTATGTGATACCGTAATTTACATGTGTTTGAGTTACTGTGGTGGTAATTCAGATAGTAAATGTATACTATACTCTGTTTTTGTAATAACATTGAAAATGAATTATAAACTTCAAGGAAGTGTGAAAATAATTTTTGATAAAAGAAGGATATCACGAATTTGAATAACGGAAAATCTCCTATAAGTTCATCTTTTACTGTGCAGATTATTAATTTTTGTCATCGGTTTTAATCATCAGAATAACATGCATTTAGTTAAAATGAACTTTTCTTTGGTAAAAAAAAGTAAGTAAAAATAACATAATGAAATAAATTCGAATTTTCGGGACAAGACCGAAGCGCGGTTATCTAAAATTAATAATATTTGAATTCTGATATTATTGATAATTAATTTAAATTTACATTAATATTAGGCTAAATTTAAAACTAAACCTAGTTTTATTAATACAATTGGGCTTGGTTGATTTGAATCTCATTTGAATCTCATACACACTCGCCGTACTCGAAAAGTGTATGTTGAAAATGACCATGATAGATTAAACAATATTTGCTAGTGGGCTAGATAGGTTCATGACCAATTTTACCACCTGCACTTTTCGAGTACTGCGATGCTCCCATTATTGGTATGTACTACTTTAATTGTATGATCATAACCATTTTTTCTTTTAAAAAATTCCACAGGTTAATTATTATATTTTGATATTATCGAAAACATAGTAATATCACACGTGTTTCGAAAACGTGATTAAAAATTGCACTTAGCATACTAATCATATCTTGAATTGTACTTAGCATGCTACAGGCGTAAAAAACTGTACTTAGCATACTACAGGCGTTAAAAACTGCACATTAGCATACTACAGGCGTTAAAAACTGCACTTAGCATACTACAGGCGTTAAAAACTGCACTTAGCATACTACAGGCGTTAAAAACTGCACTTAGCATACTACAGGCGTTAAAAACTGCACTTAGCATACTACAGGCGTTAAAAACTGCACTTAGTATACTACAGGCGTTAAGAACTGCATTTAGCATACTACAGGCGTTAAAAACTGCACTTAGCATACTACAGGCGTTAAAAACTGCACTTAGCATACTACAGGCGTTAAAAACTGCACTTAGCATACTACAGGCGTTAAGAACTGCATTTAGCATACTACAGGCGTCAAAAACTGCACTTAGGATACTACAGGCGTTAAAAACTGCATTTAGCATACTACAGGCGTTAAAAACTGCACTTAGCATACTACAGGCGTTATAAACTGCACTTAGCATACTACAGGCGTTATAAACTGCACTTAGCATACTACAGGCGTTAAAAACTGCACTTAGCATACTACAGGCGTTATAAACTGCACTTAGCATACTACAGGCGTTAAAAACTGCACTTAGCATACTACAGGCGTTATAAACTGCACTTAGCATACTAAAGGCGTTAAAAACTGCACTTAGCATACTAATCATATTCTCAATTGAAGTCTCATTCATTAGCTAAGAAGCCGTTAAAATATTCCACATCTTTCCCTGTAAAACTGCTACTGCTGCGATCTCCTCAAAATGCTAATCCTACTCAATAATTTGGCCTCCTATGCAAATAACATTGGCTGCACCCTAATTAAAACACGTCGCTCATTAGTATGTAGATTTAATAATAAGATTGTATGTGTTCTGCATAGGTTCGTACCTCCACTTTAATGTTATTTGGTAATAAGATACTCTGTGTACATGAATTGCTTTATATTTGATATTTTATTAAGGAATACTGTTCTAGCGTACTGAATAGGTTTTTGTGATATACCGCAACGTATATCGATTTATTAAATTGTATTTGCTATATAAATGTACTATAGCATTCAGTATACAGTTAGTGTATTTCTATTTTTAAATAATAGTAAATTTGGGAAATAAGCTAGATTTGGATTAATTGAAATTAATATTTTATACTTATTTAATTATTTAATAGTAATTATTAAAAGGAAATCAGACCTCATCAATAATTACTGGAAATAAAATTATAAATATGAATTATTTTTCAAACTACGGATTTTAGTTATCATAGTTGAGTAACTTTTATTAACACTGGAAATATTTTGAAGTTAATAAAAGCATTGAATTTTATTAAGAAAATGCCTCTGAGTTTAATAAAAATGTATTTCATTATTTCTTAATTTAAGAAAATTCTAATCGATTTAATTTTTATTCCACCTTCTAATCATTTATTTCCTCATTGCCATGTGTCGCTATTCCTTTTAATTCCTATGTAATAATCACTACACCTCCTCATTGCCATGTGTCGCTATTTCTTTTAATTCCTATGTAATAATCATTACACCTCCTCATTGCCAAGTGTCGCTACATTTCCTCAGTTATAATCATTACTTAACGCTGACTAATTCTTCAATCAATTCCTTGGATAAAATTCCCACCTCATTTCAATTCGAAATTCCTAATTAGAGTTCCAGTTGTGTTCCCAATTCCAGTTATTCCCAATGATCGGTTTCGGGCGGTTTTCCTCTGGTATTAATATGTTCCGTACTTACGGCCTCTAATACATCTAATTGAAAATGCAAATGAGCAAATGCTAATTGCAAAGTTAAAAATGAACTGGCCATTTTTAGGGGCCACCTTCGAGACCCGCTGACTTGATTAGGATTGGAGTTTTTGGAAGTAACTCCGATGGGGTTTGAGTTCGTGCATCTGTACGAGTTTGGTTTGGGGAAGAAAATTGCGCCAACTTTGAAGATTGTTAGAATAATCAAGTTACTGCTTGGTGTATTAACATGTAAATACAACAGTAATATTGTTTTAGATTAAGAAAATTGTGTTAAAACTTTTAAATATGAAGTTGTTTTATTGGAAGGAAAAAATTTATCCTGATATCGCAATCAAGAAATTTGAATTTTCAATTAAAATGATTAAAATTTTCACAATTTGATAAGGTACAAATCTATAAAAAAAACTATTTGAAACTATTATTTAAAAAAGTGCTTAATGAAGAGTTAAAACAACAAACCTGTTTATATGACTATTGTGTTCAACAATAGGTTACTAATCATAAGAATATGATTATTCCATTTCCAAAAATTCCAAACCAAAAAATCCTGCCTCCCCAAATTCGCTAATCAAGTCCTGTAACACACCATTGAATATTCTTCCGACCTCCAAACCAGCACCAAGATTACGTTTTCCACACTGCATGAACGAAGGCAGTTATATTGTGAACGTTAATGAATTTCAAATTAGGTTGCTGCAGTTGGTTTCCAATCTGCGAACACAGTATCCGAATCATTAGCCAGTGTCGAAAAAGGCTCTGAAGCTACCTACACTCTATCTCTGCAGTTCTTCGTCTTCATCATCATAATGCATTCAGGTCTATTATGAGACTGAAGTCTGAGATTGCCTTATCAACTACTCTAATTAAAAGATAATGGGAACTGCAAAACAACCTATATTGTAATCGCTGACTTCATTCCTTTGTTATGGACAAAATGTCTAATCAACTTTAGGTTGTTAGTAGCGAGCGCCATCACATTTCGAATAATCTTATCTCACTTGGGATTCACTCCCGAATAGCCTTTTGCTCCTCTTTACGCGCAGAATTAACTTAACATTTTGAATTACAATCCTCTATTCCTCTAGAAAAAGTTTAGGTGGACTCATCGAGGATTAAGGGAGGACCATACTTATAGAACTTCAAAAAAGAAGGATAAAGATGATATTTATTGAGTAATAAGCTATACAAAATGAACTGAAGCCCCTACACCGATAAAAATTGCGAGTCAACCTGACTCATCGCTTGAGTCAAGGCTGGCTAAACTCTAATATTGGAGTCTTTTTTGTTGATTGACTCTACCTGAGTCAATCTGACTATGAATTAGGAGTCAATATGACTCTTGTTCTTTAGTAAAATATTAAGATGAGTCAAATTGACTCACATTTTTGAGCCGTTTTTGTGATAAAGTGAAAACTCAAATTATGAGTCAATTTGACTCGTATTTGACTCAGTATTTTAGGTTAAAAATTTTTTCGGTATGCGGGTATATAAAAAATACATGAATACTATAATGACCTGTTGAATTTATTGATATATTTGATAGTATATTCAAAGTGATAGTCATGATAATAATTTTATATTAAAATACTTAACCAAGCTGATAATATTAAATTTAAAATGAAGCATATTAAACATCATTTTCTGTCGATTTTTATCGTGTACATTATAAAATTGTATTTATTTTTCCTTAGAAGGCTCGAAATGGGATTTTCATCGTGCCAATATACTAACTTTTCACTCGGTAAGTTTTTGAAAGGACCGCTGAGTGTATGGGATGATGTCCATCTTAAATTTCGGTTTGAAACTTTATATTTTTGATCGCAGATTCAAAATCAAATTTGGTCAAAACTTCTGTCGTACGAAACTGTTTGATGACAATTTTTCTGAGCTTGATTGACCTCAACGAATAACTTCGTGGACGGTACAGTGCTATTCGTACCAGGGATAAAGATCTTGCGATTCGTTGCCCACTATGCTATTCGTACGGGTTAAAGTTCTCTTTCTCGTATTCAATGGAGAGCAATGTTATGCAATTGGATTTAGAGATTTCAATGGAGGAGTTTTGGTGAGAATTCAAAATCGATCTATGATTTTTTATTCAAATCTTTATCGATGAATAAAAGTTTTTTTTTCACTTATAGGTTTATTCTAAAAGATTTAACCATGGAGAAAATTAAATTTAAGTATAACTAGAAGGATACTAAGAAAGGCTTCGATGGAATCATTTGGAACTATAGTCAGAATCAAAATAATATTTCAAAAATAGAAAAAAATAGCAAAATTTGCTTTGATTAATTGTTGCTAAACCACAAGAACGACGTACAACGTCTTCGTTCAAATTCGTCCAAGCTGAAAGGCTGCTATAGGCCCACATTGACATAGGAACTCCTGCAATATCAACGTAGTTTGTCCAGTTTTCTCTTCATGAAAGCATCTGAAATCAGCTGTCAAGATTTTATTAGACTTTAAATCGAAAATTCAGATCTGTTTCTGAATTTTTCTGCCACTCTCTAGCAGATTTCGGTCAATTCACTCAATTGACCTTTTTTTTTCTTGAAATTTATTTGATGGAAATTAATCCTGATGATTCATGTTGTTTCCAGACGTTTTTAAACCGTTTTGTGATACATCTTGAACTGCTTGACGATATGCTTTTTAACGCTCTTGTGGGCAATAATCTGGTAACCCTTAACTTTATCACACATAACTCTTAAAATACAAGGAATAAAGGCTTGGAAATTTATATGAATATCGTTATATAAATCGTTGCTAAAAAATATAACTTTTCTAATGGCAGAACATAGCATTAGGTAAATAATAATTCTGTAATTATTAGTAAAACTTTTCGGATAGTGTGCGACGAATATTTGTCAGTAGCTAGTCAGAAACATCCAATTGGCAATATAGATACTAAACGTACATTGATCTATAATTCAATAATTTTAATTAAAATATCTTCATACTGGCCATTATTTTAAATCTTTGATATCTCGTTTCATTTCGTGACTACTGATTGAAATAAGTAATTAATTCCAGTTAAGCAATACGCACATTTTAGCACTGATGTCATTTTCTAATATTCATACGAATAAATGTCAATTTGTTAATTCTGATTACTGCAGCAGTCTAATAATTGATTTCGATATATTTGGTACCTTTCGTTTATTGCAGTTCTTGTTGCTAAGCTGTCAAATGATAAACAGCGTTTATTTCGGTAATAAGAATTGAGCGACAAGATTGCTTGTTTCAATTAGATATTTTAATTCAGGGTTGCGGGAAAATTGTTCAGGAGAAACTAGGGTAAATTACGTATCATCGGTCAGTTTACATCATCGGTCATATGAAAAAAGCGATAATATAATTGCTATTTTATTTTTATTTGGCATCCGTGATACCTGCAGGTATCTTGGATACCAAATAAAAATAAAAATAAAATAACAATTATATTATCGTTTTTTTTTATGACCGATGATGTAAACTGACCGATAATTCGTAATTTACCCTTGTTTGAAATGATAATGCTTGAGGATTATTTTTCATTATAATGAGAATGATAATTACCATTTTATTATTATAAAAATTCATCAAATTTATAGTAGAAAAATAATCAAACTAATATCAATTAGTTTGATATTAGACAATTTTTGTCTAATAGTACCTTTTTTTTCTGTATCGTCCTAACCATACCTGGTCTATAGGAGAAAAAAAAATTATATATGAAAAATTAAAACTATCCTTTTTATCGATGGTAATATTTAATTCATTATTGGTCATAAGTCTTTTGTATTCGATTTCATTAATTTCAGTTAGTCATCAATTTAATCATCAAAATAATATATGTTAATTTATTTCATAAATAATCAACACTGATTCGGTCTGTATGATCAACTGTATTATTTTTACAACACTTCCTCATTTCCAAGGAGGGTGAAATCCTCTCCCTCCACAACTGCAGTTTGCATTACCCCCCCCCCCCTCCCTCGTCCACCTCCTCCACCTCCCTCCTTAACTAATTTTGGTTGACAGTTCCCGTGGACTTTTCTTGAGATTTGCTGTGTGGAAATTTTGTGGGAGACATTGGCAAGCGGCGGGGCGGACTCCTTCATTTTGGATGTTAATGAAGCTGTTCAGTTTTGACTGAGGCAAAATAGTGCTCTGCTTTTTAGCCACTGAGAATTAGTTAGTTAGGTGTGCAGGATAAAGTAATTAGATGGCTCTGCCTGACTTTGTTCTAATGGAACTTTCTCTGATTAATAAACGAGATGATGAATAAAATTTAGGGTCGTGGTTACTAATATATATATAAATATATATGCATATGAATATCATGATTTAAAATTATATGTGAATATGTACGCATAAATTGGACTTTCAATGTTCTCTACTCACTATTTATTGCAGGTTTCAGAGTAAATATGGTTTCTAACGTAACATTCTATGACCCCACAACAACTTTTGAGTTAGAGATGAGAAATGAAGTCTAAAGTAGTCTATCAAATCTTGATTATATGAGATACGATTTGTTTTTTTAAATAGAGAATATATAAATCGACGTGTTATTTAAATTTTTTTTCATGATTTAACAAAACTACCAATAGTTGTAAATAAAGTGCACAGTGAAGAGTTAAAACAACCACCAATAGTTGTAAATAAAGTGCACAGTGAAGAGTTAAAACAACCACCAATAGTTGTAAATAAAGTGCACAGTGAAGAGTTAAAACAACCACCAATAGTTGTAAATAAAGTGCACAGTGAAGAGTTGAAACAACCACCAATAGTTGTAAATAAAGTGCACAGTGAAGAGTTAAAACAACCACCAATAGTTGTAAATAAAGTGCACAGTGAAGAGTTGAAACAACCACCAATAGTTGTAAATAAAGTGCACAGTGAAGAGTTAAAACAACCACCAATAGTTGTAAATAAAGTGCACAGTGAAGAGTTAAAACAACCACCAGATGAAAATTAAGAGCTAGATCTGCATGCTTCTGCTCGAGTGATTTCGGTTGTAAACTAAATAATTTTTTACAAAATTAGCCCTCAAATCGAAAACTTTTCAAATTTTTCTATTTTAGTTATTGATGGGTATTCAAAGAATGAATTGAATTCTGGGAAGGTATCCTTGATACAATAATCAATAGTTGTAAATATAGTGCACAGTGAAAGGTTAAAACAATCACCAATAGTTGTAAATATAGTGCACAGTGAAAGGTTAAAACAACCACCAATAGTTGTAAATAAAGTGCACAGTGAAAAGTTAAAACAACCACCAATAGTTGTAAATAAAGTGCACAGTGAAGAGTTGAAACAACCACCAATAGTTGTAAATAAAGTGCACAGTGAAGAGTTAAAACAACCACCAATAGTTGTAAATAAAGTGCACAGTGAAGAGTTGAAACAACCACCAATAGTTGTAAATAAAGTGCACAGTGAAGAGTTGAAACAACCACCAATAGTTGTTAATAAAGTGCACAGTGAAGAGTTAAAACAACCACCAATAGTTGTAAATAAAGTGCACAGTGAAGAGTTAAAACAACCACCAATAGTTGTAAATAAAGTGCACAGTGAAGAGTTAAAACAACCACCAATAGTTGTAAATAAAGTACACAGTGAAGAGTTAAAACAACCACCAATAGTTGTTAATAAAGTGCACAGTGAAGAGTTAAAACAACCACCAATAGTTGTAAATAAAGTGCACAGTGAAGAGTTAAAACAACCACCAATAGTTGTAAATAAAGTACACAGTGAAGAGTTAAAACAACCACCAATAGTTGTTAATAAAGTGCACAGTGAAGAGTTAAAACAACCACCAATAGTTGTAAATAAAGTGCACAGTGAAGAGTTAAAACAACCACCAATAGTTGTAAATAAAGTGCACAGTGAATAGTTATAACAACCACCAATAGTTGTAACTAAAGTGCACAGTGGAGAGTTAAAACAACCACCAATAGTTGTAAATAAAGTGCACAGTGAAGAGTTAAAACAACCACCAATAGTTGTAAATAAAGTGCACAGTGAAGAGTTAAAACAACCACCAATAGTTGTAAATAAAGTGCACAGTGAATAGTTATAACAACCACCAATAGTTGTAACTAAAGTGCACAGTGAAGAGTTAAAACAACCACCAATAGTTGTAAATAAAGTGCACAGTGAAGAGTTAAAACAACCACCAATAGTTGTAAATAAAGTGCACAGTGAAGAGTTAAAACAACCTCCAATAGTTGTAAATAAAGTGCACAGTGAAGAGTTAAAACATCCTCCAATAGTTGTAAATAAAGTGCACAGTGAAGATGTAAATTTATCGCCAAATAATCAAATCAGTCGTTTAATCTTATTTTTTATGAGCTTCAACATTAAATTTTTATTTTTAGTATTACAAAGTTAGGTCCTCAATTTATGGTAATATTAATTAATTATCATTACAGATCAAACAATTGTTTATAATTTCCCCCTATTTTAAATAGCAAAGAAGATAGACGGGGTTAAGGGGACAGACAGTTAGCAAGAATAAGCGAGATGAATGTTCTTTACGCTTACAACACTATAATTACCGCGTTAGTTTTAATAATCATTAATAATTCGGTGCAAGCTATGTTGTCCCCTACGGAAAGTATTTAATTAATGTAAAAAGAAGGGAGTTTGTTGCTTATATTAAGCATAATGATTTCATTGGCAATTGTTAGCTAGGTTACACCATGTACATTGCCAGATGGATTTTTGGTGACGAGTACTAAAAATAAAGTGATTTAACGCTGGGATTGTTTCTTAATGGTTATTGAAATGGCTGAAATTATTGATTATGAAATGTTATAGCCTGATTGGAACACTTTAATTGTGGAACGCCTGCTATTGATTGGTAATTATAATCGAGATAGAAAGATCATCTACCTACGACAATCAAACAATTTGGCGGAAATCAAATTATGATAAATTGTAAAAAAAGTAAAAGTATTGGACATTTTTAACAACAAAAAATGATGATTTTGTCTTTAATTTTATATATTTTAAAATACCATTAATATTCACCGTGATGGACAATTATAAATATTTTAACAATATGTAACAAAAAACTGATGATAATGTTCTATATTTTTTTTAATTTATTTTAGATTTCATCAATGTATAACGTAATGGATAATTATAAGCGATCTACCAATTTTAAATATTCGGACTGTTTATCTGTCAGTGTAATTGATGTCATTCGATGCATAATGAGGCCCTGTTTTTGTCGCACGGAATACTGGTCTATCTTTTAATAATGATTCCATGACATCATGCACAGCAACATATGGTCTTAATGTCCGCAATTAATAATGCTCAAATTAAACGATAAACAAATTATAAATAATAAACGTTCTTTTATGGACAATGATTTATGTGTACGTATGGTACAGTCAAGCAAAATAGTACCTATCTAACTATTTGATAATTTAAAAGTAATTTTACTGATATTAATGCTTCTGGAGACTTAGAAAAATATAATGACAAGTAATTAATGTGATGATTTACATCATCACAGTGACTTTTTTCTCTGGTAGTACGTTAACGCGATGTCACCATTGGATATTTATTAAAATGTGATATATAATCAAAAGTAATTTGAAAACATGGAATCACGTGTTTTCGACACAGGTTGCTTAGAGTTCATTTTCGGCAATTATCGTTAATATTAATTAGTGATGTACAGTCAGAGAAAAGTGTGTCTGTGATGAACTATTGACAGCTTAATAATTTCCCATTTCCAAAAATAAACTTCACTAATTGTAATGCTGGTAGATATTTTAAAAATTGGTCTGGGTACACGATGACAAATATGTAAGATTTAAAAAATTGGAAAATTGTGATTTGTGAAATTAACATAATCCTCTTTTTTTTAAAGTACATACTGTATTATAATTTAAAATTCGATACCATACCCATGAACAAATTATGGTGGGGCCATAGAAGATTGAGAGATGATTTATCTTCTATGGCCACACCAGAACATCCTGTTTTATATACGCTGTGTACGTAATTTTAATGTATTAGTTAATACATTTGAATGAATTAATAGAGGTAATGAATTCATCAATTATTTATCAATGGTGTATATATTAAAATGAACAGAAAATCAATTTCCACAACTAATTCACCTAATTTCAATCAATTATCGCTGCTCCATTCAGTGAAACAACAAAACTGGATGCAATCTGATCGTGTTTAACACCTCCATAATATGTCGATAGGATGTGATAATAGTTCTCTATTAAGTTAGACACAATGCAATAAATGCAGTATTGGCTCTAAATTAGACATACTTTCATTGAAACAATTTGCAATATGTTAATTGCCATTATTGTAAATCAATCTGGTTGTCAAAATGAAACGGGGATTGAAACGTGATAAAATGATGAAAGATTTGAAATTAATATTATAAAATTTAGTTACGAATTATTGGTCGGTTTCACATTTTCGGTCATATAAGAAAATTATATAATAGTTATTATCATATTTTTATTGGTTCTTAAAATAAAATTGAAAAAAATAACTAAAAACTAAAATAATAATTATTATATAGTTTTTTCTTGAATATCCGAAGAAGTGACATAGACCGATAATTCGTAACTTACCCTGTTTCTCAATAAATCAAATTTTAAGTTTATTTTTTTTGATGGAAATAATTTAATAACAGTTATATAGTTATTATTATTAATCATCCCCTAATTCCAGAATAAATTACGAAAATTCAGTCTTAGAAAAGTCGATTTTAGAAAATTTGGTCTCCGAAAATTCGGTTTTAGAAAATTCAGTCTTAGAAAATACGGTTTTTAGAAAATGCGGTCTTAGAGAATTCGGTTTTAGAAAATTCTGTTTCAGAAAATTCGGTCTTAGAAAATTCGGTCACAGAAAATTGGGTCTCAGAAATTTCGGTCATTCGTGAAGATTAAAGAAACTTTGTTCACTATACAGGCTACTTCTTAACTCAGGACTCTACATTCACTATACATGACTTCATTACAGAGGAGTCACACTATAACCACTAACATTTATTGTTTATAAATATTCTTATCATCGGCATGACTCTCTTGTTATCATTCTGCTAATCCATCACTCTTTTCATGATATAAACAGAGTGCACTTCACATTAATAGGACCATCATATGTCCTATCATTGATTACATAATTAATAATCAAGGCTTGCAGCTCAAATGGTCATGTAGAATGCACTCCGCATGATAATATCATATTAAAAATATTCTCAAGTGCTTTGGAGAGCATTCGTTTGCTCATATTGAATTCAGTTCTGAAAGGAGTCAACTAATTGATTTTATGAATCTAAATTAAACTCTAAGTACTCGCGAGTTAATCAGAATTTTTTCGAATCAATTGTTGGTACTTTTAACCTGTTGAAAATTAATTGTATCGTGACTTTTAATGTAGAACGTGTTATTGCCATGATAAAACTATTCTTGCTATGATAACAACTATGTATTATATTTAACTTTAAAAAAAAATTCTTATAAGACAATAAACATTAGTGGTTATTTGTATAAGTTAGATATAAAATAAAAAAGTGATATCCAAAATGTATAAATATAGAGAATTACAGTAGATACCTTATTCTAAACAAATTAACTAATTTCTGAACGATTGTATACTTTTTATAAAAAAAATCAGGATATATTTCCACGTGTTTAACCCAGAAAAATAAAATCAACCTATAGATGGAATTTCTTTTAATTGAAAAATATTGTACTTAAAGAAAAAACACCGTATAGATTTCATATGAAACTGACAATAACAAAGTGAATCTATTTACTGTTCGGAAATTATTGACTACATGTAAGGGTGTAAACAGTTTGAAAATGAAGCAACACATTTCGACAGCAGGTGAGATAATCAGATAAATGATTCAGGTAACACGACAGCGGGGAATGTTATGGTACATACATAAGTACCTTCTAAATAAGTTAGCGGGCTGTATTTCACGGGACAGCTAGAGCTGAAACCTTATTTTGATACATCTATTAGTGTCATTAGGATTGATATGTTTGTTTGGTAAATGGATAGTTCTATTCTGTCTTTTAATATTCTTTTTTGACCTTTTAAATAGGAAAAAAACTTGAATATTATAAAAGAAACGTACTATAGAAAGTTAAGGAAGATTTGCTTTATTTTAAAATCTTCAACAATTGCTGACTCATCAAGTAGGGTAAGTTCCAAGTTATCGGACGGTTCCACATTTTTGTACACGCAAGAAAAACAATATTATTATTTAACTTATATTTTAATTGGTATCATGGTTCGAACTTGTATCATGGATACCTTTTAAAATGATACCTGCAAGTATCTTGGATACCAATTAAAAAAAATGGTGATTATTATATAAATTTTTTCTTACGTGTCCAAAAATGTGGAACCGTCCAATAACTGAGTACTGAAGGCCATCTATCCCTTCATTCATTCCAACGGTCCACCAAGCTATCATTTTAAATCCAAATGAGTTCATCTCTCTTTCCCTTCTGCTCATTTTCTCTCATTACACCAAACCTATTTTTCCTCTCATGAGCAGCCGGTCACTCATAATGAGTAGAAATTAGTGAGTGTGAGAGCCATTGCCCGACCATTAACGGTCTCATCGAATTATCGGGATGGAGTGGGATGACCAGAGTGGAATTGGTGGTGGAGTTGTGGAAGATTACGGTGGGTCTCTCTTGTATTGAAAAATACTGACAAAGTTAAAAAAAAATAAGTGATAAAATTTCCCAACAGGTAGCCCATTTATGGGGCGAGTAAAAATTCAGTTCATTTCATGAATCACAGTTTTCTAATTTCCAATATACTGTCGTGTACTCAGACCAATTTTATATTTCTATTTGTATTAGAATTAGTTTCCTTTTGGAAATTCAAAATTAGTAAATTATAAAAAAATACAGTCCCAATATTCAACAGTGGTTACTTTTTGGTTGGTTTGCGCAGAAATTGTGTTGAAATTCTCTGTCCCCTTCATTACTTTATTTCTGAAATGAGGTTATACGAATCTTTGAACAATTAATATGAGTTTACCATTATATGACGTTTTCGACAGCTTGGAACACTTCGGATCAGATTAAAGTGGTGTTAAAGAAGTTGTTTAAAAATACAAATCTCTCTCTGTATATACCAATACCAACTAACAAAGCAGTTCAAAAGATTACCATTGTATGACGTTTAAAACAGCTAGGTACACTAAATCTAAAAAGCGTTCCCCATTTTCATATTCCAAACAAAAGTGCAGCGGAAATTTTAGTGGTTGCCTAATTATCTGAAGTTGTTTCTGATTCAAATTCTTCCTTTCTTGACATTAATACAAACTAACAAAGCAATTCAAAAGATGATTTGCATAACATCAGCTTTCGACCAACTCTCTCATTTCGAATCATAAAGTTCCGATCGCTTGAGAGCCAGTTAAGCAAGTCCCAAATTAGACCTCTGTTTACATCCTGGAGCCCTAATTGAAATCCCGCATCAAGCTTTTTCTCGGGATAATCAATGCCATCGCAGAATTAATCAAGTCACCGCTCCCCTCATTTGGAGGACAAAAAAGGAGGCCTATGGACGGAAGGAGGCCTAAATAACATTAGAAAAAAAGAGACTGCATCGGCTGCCTTGAATTTGCAAGCTAAATGCGTCTCTGATTAGCATGTTATTAAATTCTAAGATTTTTGTGTCTAAATCAACTGGAATAAAGTAGCTATTTGGGAGCAATGGATTGTGTACAATGTGCAGTTAAAACTAGTTGGTTAATTAAGTGTGAATTTACCTACTCTTGACTTAATTGGCTTAGGTAATTATATATTTTTTTGGATATAAGAAGCTATATCTAAAAATTCAAGCAACAAAGTGAAGTTAAAATTTCTTTAGGTTAAATTAAATTATAATTGTTTGACCATATCTTTTAACAAGGAAATGTAATTATGATAATATAATTATTACAAGAAATACTAGCAAAATTATCATCTTAAAACATAAAATTCATTCTGAAATTATTTAAACATGATTAGATTATTAAATCACCTTTATAACTATTACTATCTATCTTTATCATTTTTTTAAAATACTACATTTTTCCTAATAATTATAAGTATTATAATTAATATCCCTATTTACTCATTGCTGAGCCTATCGTTGAAAGGAGAGTTCAGGGCAATAACGATGTAATTTATGCTAAACACTGTCGCTTGGTTCGACCAGGTGCTGTGTTTCGAAACAGATTTCACCTGAACTTAGGACGAGGAATATCGTCCTCATTGGTTCACCACATTTGGTGCATAAATCCCAACAAGTGTGCATCACTTTATTCCATATTTATGCTGGTTTATTCCATAATGCAACAACATCAGCGAGTAAATATTCCGAACATACTTCATTGACCCGAAGCCTTATTTCCATTTTTTTAAATAGAACCTGTGTTCAGTTCTGGAGAAAATATGTGTATTGGATGGTCTTGCCTATATATAAATAAAAGATAAAGAAACATTGAAATGTATATAATATTTTATTATTATTAGAATTTAGGTTGATTTGTGAGATTAAGTTCACGTTCTACTTGATTTTAATTAGAAATTATCTTTAAAAAGATCACACTTAAATTATGTATTATTTAATAATAGTTTATGTAATTTGGTATAAAATAATATTAAGATAGCATATTTTATTATTGAAGTTGTGATTTAAGTTAAGTCATCACTGCTTTCTTGAAGTTTCTGACATTGTGTGATAAATTATTTCCAGCTTTATTTTATATCAGTGAGATTAATTTTTTCATACCATTTACAAATTTCAAAGTACTCCCTTTGGAAAGTTATTGTGGGGCTTCAAAAGAATAAGAAGAGACAGCATTAACTCTTCTAAGACCCTATCTTGACATTCTTTTTGGACATACGTCTCTTTAATATTATCCGTCTAAAATATTTTTGGGATCTATGAATTTAAAAGCATATTGTCAAAACCTTAGTTACTAACCAACCCGCTGATAATAAATACATGTCAAAGTACACGAGACGCAATAAAGATCTCACGCATAATTTCCTATCCTTCTTTAACAACCTGCTAAAACATTTTTCCGTAATCAAGTTTGCAATTATCAAACTCTGGGCCCTTTCTCCCACACTTCATTCGCTCAGCAGCTTCAAATTTTTCTACGGCTTCGAGATACCTCATCCGTCTTGTAATATTTTCCTAAATAGTGATTCTTCATATCCTCAGTACCGTCTAATAACTCGCCAAAACTTTCTTCTTAATCACAGCATTAGTTCAATAAAACTCTCATAATCATAAAAAACAATTAATTAAGCAAAGAAGACGTCTGAGAAACTTGGATCTCTTGGAAGGGTTTAGACGAATTTCATCCTTTGGATATGATAGCACAGAATTCGAATTGGTTTGATGGGGCTTTCGGCAGCTTCAAACTGATTTGAACTTTGTTTTCTTGTATAATAAGGAAGGGCTACAACTACCTCTAGGAGATCTCACAGTTGGTCTTAGTTCATCAATCGCTAATTCCCAATGAAAGACCTAATGAATGTTGGAGAGACAAAGTATGATACTCCTTATTGTGGATCTTTTCTCAAGTGCTCAGTAGATCGAGGCCAGTGTGATTAGACATCATTTTTGGGTCTCCGGTAAAATGTCGAAGGAGATAAGAAGTTATATGAGGAATATAATGAGTTTTTAGGAACTTTGATGAAGATATTCGTCTTCGGAAACAAAAATGATTTTAAATAATCCTATTAATTGAGCGAGCGTTCATTAGGGTTAAATTACCATCAATGAAGACGAAGCTTATTGTAAATATAGATAATTATGAATGTGATAATCATTTATTTCTATTTCTTTGATATATTTCAATATTTCTATCAATACTGTTCCAGAATAAGTAAGTCCTGATAGACTTTAGATATTTGGCGTAAAGCTGTATCCAGTTGCCTGCGAGGTAGTTAGGGGTTATTAAAGGAAATTTTCCTTTGGCTTTGAAAGGTTCGGCCTCTAATAGGCGCCCATTTTACGGGGCGCGACGGACTTTTACATCCTCAAGAGGAAGCGTATTAATTATTATGATTTACTCAAGTAGTTTGTTAGTTATTGAAGAACATTTTTGTTACGAGGCTCCCTAAGTGAATGCAGCGGCTCTTTTCTCGTCTCGATTATAATTAATGAAGGCTCGGACGGACCCGCAGTAGGTATTATTACATAAAGTTTGCTTAATTACACATTCTTGTAAATTGTTGAGGAGTTTTACGAGGTGTTTAATTATCACGTGAAGAAGTTGGAGAAGGTAAATTGATACGTGGCTGCTGTGTTTACTTTAAAAGGCTTTGAACTAACATGACTACTTAAATCAGATCGAATTATTTATCTAAAAAAAGGATACATATAACACATAATTTGTTACAATTTAATTGAAGGAATAAAGTAAATAGAGTCATAGAGGGTAAAAGATCTCTCTACTACTTAGGGCCCAATGATAGATAGATACTGAACACTATTTTAAATTTCACTCATTTTAAAAGATTTTTCGCTTTTGACATCCAAAACCTGCTCTGAATTTTTCTATAGGTATCATTTGGTCTGAATCACTTAAAAATGAATGAAAAATGTATTAAAATACTTGTAAAGAGCTACTCTGAACATGTAACAGCAGTTTTTTACTACCAAGAACTGCCCTGGACTAATAACAGCAGCCTTTCTCTGCTCAGAACTACTCTGGACATATAACAGCAGTCTTTCTCTGCTCAGAACTACCCTGGACTAATAACAGCAGTCTTTCTCTGCTCAGAACTGCCCTGGACATATAACAGCAGTCTTTCTCTGCTCAGAACTGCCCTGGACATATAACAGCAGTCTTTCTCTGCTCAGAACTGCCCTGGACTAATAACAGCAGTCTTTCTCTGCTCAGAACTGCCCTGGACATATAACAGCAGTCTTTCTCTGCTCAGAACTGCCCTGGACATATAACAGCAGTCTT
The DNA here is from genome assembly GCA_947561585.1 of Caprella mutica. NCBI lineage: Eukaryota > Metazoa > Arthropoda > Malacostraca > Amphipoda > Caprellidae > Caprella > Caprella mutica. The sequence goes on from CANNZV010000973.1 coordinate 207,469, forward strand.
TCTCTGCTCAGAACTACCCTGGACTAATAACAGCAGTCTTTCTCTGCTCAGAACTACCCTGGGCTAATAACAGCAGTCTTTCTCTGCTCAGAACTACCCTGGACATGTAACAGCAGTCTTTCTCTGCTCAGAACTGCTCTGGACTAATAACAGCAGTCTTTCTCTGCTCAGAACTACCCTGGACTAATAACAGCAGTCTTTCTCTGCTCAGAACTGCTCTGGACTAATAACAGCAGTCTTTCTCTGCTCAGAACTACACTGGACATCTCCATTGAACTGGCATCATATCTCATTCCAGCAGTGTCTACTTAGGTAATATTCAATCGAAGGCGCCTTGTATCCAGGTGTATTGTGCCCCGTAATCTACTCTAAAGAACAGTGTGGACTCCTTTCAAATATTCATTTATACAAGACCTAACACCATGCATTGAAACTCGCGCTACCAAATCCTATTCACATTCCGACCGGAGCACCGCAAGCGTAAAATATTAATGGATTCATCATCCACCTACCTTGTTAGAGCTAAGAAATCTTCTAGTATTTCACTCCATTTGGAGTTCCGCTCATCAATATTCTTCCTTTTAAGTTCTTGTTTCGACTCACTCAAAGTGGAATTATCAATGAAGAACACTTTTGAGGTTTAGTGTCTTTGAATTAATGGCTTTCGTCATTGATATCGCTTCTAAAGAAAGCGAAAAGATTATATCATTTAGTCAATACTAGAATTATGAATTTTCAAAAAGAAAAATCAAAAATTTGTCGGCTAATTTTTGATTTTAGTAACTTGTGTTCTCTTGAAAATTATTTTTATTATCGTTTCCATTAATAGCTGAATTGGGATATAAGGAGTCTATGTGTTTCTTCCAAAATAAAGTGAAGGTTTCATGAATTTAACCACAATACAGGTTGCTAAAGCTCCTATAACGATAGAATTTGTACCTGATAAGTGGTCGCTGTACGGATCTAGCGGTCGCTGTACGAATTTAGCGGTCGCTGTAAGGTCACAGAACTATAGATTATTTGAGGGTGTGATCTTTGTAAGTTTTCTTTAACAGCATTTCAAAGGAACGTTAATGAAAGTAAATGGTCTCCGATTATTATTAAATCCTAATTTATTGAAAATCTCATAATAATGATCTAACTTACTCATATAAATGTACGAATTAATAAGTTGTGGTAGATATAACACATATGCTAACAACTACACAAATGTATATACATTGCATGAAAATAAAGCTTCCTCTTTTTATTTTCTACAGAACTTTTCGAATAAAAGAATTTTTTTCAGGAAAAGGATAACAAAATCGAATTATTGAAATTATGAAGAAGAAAAAAAAACAATACTTTAAATGTTGATTGTAAATTGTAATATAATCAATGTATGACTAGATACTTGGTAGACGAATAAAAAATTAGTTAAACCATATTATTTAAAAAGGTCGTTGTAGGAGCTGCATGATTCGTAGAACGAATATTTTTTGTTCTTTTGTTTAAAGATCTTCCGCTGTATGAGCTTCACATGTACAGTGAGATGTTGTTGCTTCTTCCACAGTATTAATATTTTGCTACAATTCAGTAATTGCGTGAAGTTAATTTCGCCACAATTCTATATTTGTGTCATCAAATTGCAAGACTTCACAGTGAAAGTGTTGCTAATTTGTCCACGTGAGACTCCTCTTGCAACTGCCAGATAACGACCTCCCTGTCTAAATTATGGAAATCCCTCCTCGCATTTGTCTTACTGTTTATCTTTCTTTCAGCAACTAATAAATAAAAGTAATGGCACGAAAATATAGTAAAATCCCCGAAGAATAGAAGAGGAGCCGTCGACACAGTCCAAGAAGGGGACGCGGCAAAAAAGTGAAAACCAATTAGAGATGCCGTGAGCCGTTCAAGTAGCGGCCTGCTCATATACATAAAAGTAATTAACTCATTTCATAAACTTAGAAGTAAAAGTGCGCGATGTTTCGTTAGGTTCTGTAGCAAACATACACACTCCAGGGATTAATATCTCCAACATTCGGAGAATTATTATCTTAGGATCTTTCATTATCTTCGCCTTGAATTTAATTTATTTAAGTAAGAAATCGGATTTTGAATTAGTGGTAATAACAAATTAATTTGCTTAACCTACTTAGTGATTAGGTATATATATGAATGAATATGAAATATATGAATGCAAAATAATTTGTTTTAAATAATATCATTAATACAATTCACTTAATTATTAAAAAGGTAAAGCTTGATTTATACATTAAGGAAATTGTAAGAATGAAGAAAATAAAAATGGGCTAATCTCTATAAGGTCTGTTTGTGATACATTCAAATAAACTGACTGTTAAGATAAACTAACTTTAAAGCTATTTCTAAATTGGTTCAATCAAGCGAGGGTACATCAATGAAGGAAATGAACCCCTCCATTAGAATAATAAAGACCAATATAGGCCTACTGTAAATGATCCGGTCTTTTTGTTCTGCCGTATTAACAATATGGAATCATGGGCCATTATTATTAACAACTTCTTTTATTCCTGCAATAAATTTCACATCATATCGGAAATTAGTTTTTGTGTTGTGGACGTTAACCTCTATACAGTTTGTCTTCACCGACTATAACCGAGCCATCTTATATATTACTTCAATACTGAGTGAGTATCTCGCTCTTGCGATTCGCTCTCATTCATGAGGCCACAGTAGGGTAAAAACTACCCTTTTAACGCTACCCCTTCCTCTGGTTTGTAGTTGGCGAATTAAAGTCATAAAACTAACTACTAAGAGATCATGACGTGAGAGTCATTTAAATAAATAACTTAAAGTTGAGCCAACAAATGACGTGTGAAAAATAAGGGCAGAGTAGGCCAGAGGATAATGTCTTTTTCGTCTCACGGACCATCGAGCGATGATTTTTTAATATCCGGAGCAAGTATGTGTGGCGGAGTAAGGAATGTTGTGTGAATGTTGAATGTGGAGTAAAAGGGAATGTTGTACGAATGTTGAATTTGGAGAAAAAAAAGGAATGCTGTAAAAGTCCAATTTTTCTCCATAATTACATCCATAATTACAATATAAAGATTTAAATTCTCTGTACGGCAATTGATCCCCGAATAATCCAATATTAATTTATCCAAATTATTGATATTATTTGTTTCTATTATTAATCTATCATTTTAAAATAGAAATTTCACTAATATTTTTCTAGATAGTCCATATTGACTATATATCAACATGAGCATAGACGGTCGGTGAAGCAGTAACGATCACATAATTAGCAAACTAATTTGATTGGACTGCATAATAAAGGTGTGGACAAACTCATCACAATCACAATTATGTCTGTAAAGACATCATTTAGTGATAATGGGGAGATGAAGTAAAGGCAAACCTCTTAAGATGATTATTATTATATGAGTTGGTAAATATGAGGTCATGTTATGATGAACTGTATGGACATTGTATATAGGGGATGTTTAAAGGACAGTATGGGAAATGTATAATGTAAATGGCCTGTATAGAAGATGTTTAGGGACTGTGTGGTTACTGTATAGAAACTGTATTTAAGGTTTTTAAACTGTGTAGAAGATGTCTGGGAACAGTATTATAACTGTATAATTTATTTAGATTGTCGGATGTTTGGATACTGTATGATAACTGTACATACACTGTATATAATGTTTTGAACTGTATGGAGGATGTCTGGAAACCGTAAGATAACTGTATAAACACTGTATGATTTTAGGGACTGTTTAATGCTAAGTAAAATGGAAAATGTTTTTTGACTGTATGTGAGCTGTGTGAGCACTGTATTAACAATGTGTGATAACTGTATCTTTTTTAATTTAAGGACTATATGGACACTGTATTGAGGACTGTATATTATGTATATGGACTGTGTAGTATATATCCAATGTATGGTGATTTTAGCAAAAAATACCACTATAATCACACAGTAAATACTCTCTAAAACAATCTATCAATGTAGCTTTATCTTTTTAAGATTTTTCTTTGAGTATAAACCCATCTATAATTTATCTAATCCCAGTTAAATCCTATTCAAATTTACCCAAATAAAGCTACTGAAAAATGTATTCCCCGTCAATAAATTGAAAGAAGTTGTCTTATCCGAATGAGAAAATGCGCCAATTTGCAAAGATGTTAAGTTGGTGATTGCTCGAGGCTCTCCGCAATTTAGGGCCGTAATAGGTCGCCAAGAAGCACAGAAAAGATTCCCTCCAATGCTATTCGTACGGAGAAAACACTCACTCTTGCATTATGGTCTGCCGTGGAAAATAAGAAATAGAATATAACAACATCATCATTGGTAAATTTGATGCTTTCGGGGAAATGTATTTCAATGGGAGGAAATATATCTATTCGGACTCAACAGGTTTGGGTGATTTGTAGAAATTAAATTATACGATGAGGTTAACGACGATGTAGTATATATACAATGAGATTCACTAATAAGTGATATTTATATTGTTTAATTCTCAAAGATGTAGTATAAATATCGTAAAACACACGAAAAGTTAAATGTGTTGCATATGCCCTAAAATGTAAGATGTTGAATTAGGGTGAAAATTGATTAGTTTGCTATTTGCAATTATACACCTATACAGTCTATATGTTTTTCATCAGTATGCTATTGATCATTATCAGAGTTTAGATTATATAAGAATAACTATTGGATAAAGTATGCTATCTGCTTACAAATAAAACTGCAGGTAGGTAGCAGACTTCACCAAGAGAAGTTGTGAATTAATATGCTGTTGGTCAATTAAATAATGTGTCAATAGACTTTAAGATCCTGAAAAAAGAATTGCTATCTAACAAAAATTGTCATTCCTCTTTGTTCTACATCGTAAGTTCTATTTTAAAATATATTTAAAAATATCAATTTTAAGATAAAATCTATTTAACCTTATATGGCCCCGCCAAAATATATTTGTATTAAATGAACAAATTTTACCATATTTATTCCATAATTATAGCATATTTATACCATATTTCTTACCATATTTCTTACCATAAGTATACCATATTTCTTCCCATAAGTATACCATATTTTTTACCATAAGTATACCATATTTCTTGCCATAAGTATACCCCATTTCATACCATAGTACTTCCCATATTTCTTCCCATAAGTATACCCTATTTATACCATATCTATACCACATTTCTCAGCATAAATATCGATTTCTTCTTCCCATAGATAGTATAAGTGTTCCCTGTTCGTCATATTAAGCCCAATGAACGTAATTGTTGGTAATAACTGATAGCAGTGTGATATTATTGATAATAAATGGGGCCATTGCCACTCATTGATAGGTATCACCTTACAAGGGACTTCAAACATGCAGACCAGCATTATATTAGACCTTTGTTCAACTTGATTGGTAATCTAGATAGTTAAGTTGCTTGGTTTTATTCACTTCGTCCCAATGCATGTATATTGTGTTTACTTACATTCAAATTATTCAGGATAATATAAATTCTTCCTTTCCCAGGCAAGAAAGATTCATTCTTAGGATATTAAATGAATATCCAAGGTTAAAAGGATTTATTCCTGGGATATTAAGGGAATATCCCAGGCAAGAAGGATTTATTCCTGGGATATAAAGAGAATATCCCAGGCAAGAAGGATTTATTCCTGGGATATTAAGGGAATATCCCAGGCAAGAAGGATTTGTTCCTGGGATATTAAGGGAATATCCCAGGCAAGAAGGATTTATTCCTGGGATATTAAGGGAATATCCCAGGCAAGAAGGATTTATTCCTGGGATATAAAGATAATATCCCAGGCAAGAAGGATTTATTCCTGGGATATTAAGGGAATATCCCAGGCAAGAAGGATTTATTCCTGGGATATTAAGGGAATATCCCAGGCAAGAAGGATTTATTCCTGGGATATAAAGAGAATATCCCAGGCAAGAAGGATTTATTCCTGGGATATTAAGGGAATATCCCAGGCAAGAAGGATTTATTCCTGGGATATTAAGGGAATATCCCAGGCAAGAAGGATTTATTCCTGGGATATAAAGAGAATTTTCAAGGCAAGAAGGATTTATTCCTGGGATATAAAGAGAATTTTCAAGGCAAGAAGGATTTATTCCTGGGATATTCCTTTAATATCCCAGGAATAAATCCTTCTTGCCTGGGTTAAGCCATTTAAATCTATCTATATAACCTCATTTTCATCATAAATTAATAAAATCATAAGACTTATCTGTGAAGAAGGATATATACCGTAATAATATTGAAGACTTTCAACTGACCACATCTTCTGAAGAATAAAAAATGACCCCAATTCCATTATTCTAATAGGAAGAATTATTATCAAATATTAAACTCCTCGCCCAAAGCTAACCAATTAAGGCGCATTTTATCCCTATACTTAAAAATAATCTCAAAAATGATGAGAAAAATTGAGTCGGTCAGTCAATATTGAAGATTGACCAGCCGAAGAAAGGGGAAATATCTTGACGGTTATTTTTAACATTATTGTAATTTAACCATATGAAGTGTATGGAGAATAGGTAAAAATGTACTCATCCACTGTGTGTCAGTGATAAAATTGGTTTCTTATTATTATGTATTTATTAAATTAAGGAAAATTATGGAGAGGAGGTAAATGAATTTTCCACATTAATTATTTTATATCGGTTCGTACTGAAGACGAAAGATAGGGATTTTTTTCGAAAAAGTAATATGCACCAATCATTTAGATTTTATTTTTTGTAAAATATGAAAATGTTGTAATAATATTATCAATATTTTAAAAATAGTATAAAATATTGTAACGATATTTGGGCAATTATTTAATAATATTTGAGCAATGATGTAACAATATTGGGGCAATATTGTAACAATATTGGGTCAACATTGTAACAGTATTGGAGCAATGTTGTAACAATATTGGGGCAATATTGTAACAATATTGGGTCAACATTGTAACAGTATTGGAGCAATGTTGTAACGATATTGGGGCAATGTTGCAACAATATTGGGATAATGTTGCAACGATATTGGGGCAATATTGTAACAATATTGGGGCAATGTTGTAACAATATCGTTGCAATATTATTACAATATTTGGGCAATATTATAACAATATTTGGGCAATGTTTCAATAATATTGGAGCAATGTTGTAACAATGTTTAGCCAATGTTGTAACAATATTGTAACAACTTCATGCATACAATTATATATAAATATTAGTAGTGAAAAACTTTTTTATGGAAAAAATTTATAAAATTGAAAAATGATCATCTATGAAAATATAAATCAAGAAATGTTTTAATGGAATAATAAGGTTTTAAAATATAAAATATAGGCAAGATAACTTCATCAGAAAATTATTTAATGATTATAATCAATTAACCTCTTTATCAGCGCATTGGTATAATTCCTAGCCTGAGTATTAAATAATGCTATTATCTCCAATAAAAAAAATCCCACCAGCTAATAAATATGCAATAAAAAAACCCTCGAGAAATATAAGAAATAATTGACTGGGAATAAAAGAACGGACTAATTACATGTTAAACAGAGCAATAAGTTGGATAAAGACACTTGTTATGGAGGTTAATTAAGAAATAATAGCATTAATTAATATTGAAATTTATGATATTAGCGCAGCAATGATAGGAGGATGATTGAATAAAACGTGTAGAGATGGTGAGGGAGAATTTATTACGAGGAGGAGGGGGGGGGGGGGGGGGGGGGTTAGAGTATATTATGCATACGATTGAAAAATATTAATGTAAATATATGTATTTAATATAGTGATCAATTGAAAAAAAAGGCATTGAAATTATTGTACGAATTATTCAATGAAGTACAGTTTTCAATTGAACCAATATAATACTTAATGTAATTATTAATGATTGTCGTTTTAGCCGTAAATTTCGTATATTAAATACTGTAGAACTCCTCTATAGTGAATGTAGAGTCCTGAGTAAGAGAATTACTCCGTATAGTGAACAAATTTTCTTTAGTCTGCCATAGAATAGAATCTGTTTTCTAAAACTGATTCTATTCTATGGCAGACTAAAGAAATTTGTTCACTATAAGGAGTAATTCTCTCACTCAGGAGTCTAAATTCACTATAGAGGAGTTCATTATGGAGGAGCTATACTATACAATAATTGATTTTTATTTTAACCCTTCACTGTGCACTTTATTTACAAGTAGATTGCATGCAATCGGCAGTGGGCATACCTTCGCCGCCGCTTTGACCCGTTCTCTCCCAAAATTTAATAAGCTGGTAACTGGATAGTGACTAATCGTCCCACCAAGTTTCATGCAATTTGGTTGAATACTTTTTGAGTTATTGAGTTATAAATGGCCTTGACCTTGATCTTTGACCTTTGACCTTTGACCTGATCGCTCCCAAAATCTAACAAAATGATTCTTGTATATTGACCAATCGTCCCACCAAGTTTCATGCAATATGGCGCAATACTTTTTGAGTTGCAAATGACCATGACCTTGACCTTTGACCAAGTCGCTCCCAAAGCTATACAAGAAGGTCACTGGATATTGATCAATCGTTTTACCAAATTTCAGGTAATTTGGTAGAACACTTTTTCAGTTAAGCGAAGAACAAGATGATAAATAAATAAATGAGCAAATAATTAAATAAATAAATGCAGGGTAAAATATAACCTTCCTAAAATTTGCGAAGGTAAGTATTGGTGGTTGTTTTACAAGATGTTGATTTAATTTCAATTATAACCAATGTGCCAAATTTAATACAGTATAAATACTGGCTACATTTCTTGGCATTTTTATCAATTACTCCGATTTTAAATAAATCCTGTATGAAAAGGTAAGAATTTTTCTTTTCGATAATGAAATATATCAACAATATATTTTTTATGCAAAATTTTTTATCCTCTTCAATCCTATTACTTATATATATTAATCATAGCAATCATTTATAATGGAACATTCAATCATCTAAGTTATTAAATAAAAATCAGCTCTTAAACATAAAATATCTTCATGTAAAAATAATAGAAAAAAATCCTTCTTGTGTGCGATACGAAGAATAATTAAATTCTTATTAAGCTCAACAGTTGAGAAAAATGTTCCTCAGTCAGTATTGACACTGTTTAATTAATAGCTCCGTATGAAAATAATATGATACTAGTGTACTTTCCCGTTAAAAATAACGAGTCATCATCAATACCAATTTATTACCCGTTATTAGGTTACTTTTAATGAATTCAATTAAAATTAAAAAAATTGTATAGTCTAATTTATTTTATAGATAAAATACATTCAAAAATTGAATAAAAACAGGGGAATTTAAATATCAAGTCAATATATTCCCGTGCGTATCATAGTTACATTCTTCATGTTTAATACCCGTAGTGTAAAAGCGGACACCAAATAAAAGATAATAATAATAATAATAAAAAAAAGATAATAAATAAAAAAAATTAATTCATGCAATATAAATAAAAAAATAAATAAATAAACACACTACGGGTATTATTAGGACAGATATAATATTTTAATAGAATTTTCTTCATCGTATAGGGGAATTTATTACCCGGACACTCACAGTATTCGTAAAGTGAATGTTAAGATAGGTAACACAAAATAATTATTTTAAATGTGTAATTAGTTCGACCTCCACTATCCGAATACTGTGAGTGACTTGCAAAGTTGCACTAGATAGTAATTTTCTATTTGTGGTATAATATTATTTTTTGAAATAATGTCAATAACATTTCTATTTAAAAGAGCTGAATGCAGAAAATGGGATTTGAAAACAGTAGTGATAATTAAGATTAAAAAGGTTTAACTATACCATTATAAGAGTCTGTCTGTCTATGTGTCACACTTTTATTAAGAAATACATATTAATAGGAGAAACAAATCATTTGTGGCAGTGTCATGACTACGGGGCCACGCGCTATAATAATATTGACACTAATTATTAAAAAAAATATATATATTGACTTTTGAGAGGCAATTTTTTGTTTAGTCAGAATATGTTTGAGGTTAAGTTTTTTCTTACATTTTCGTTTCAATGAAAGAGTAGGTTAGTTTATAAAAGAATATGCGATTGTGATTTACAAATGTGCGATTAAAAGTGATAATTAAATATAAAATTATACATGCTGGGCAGTCCAAATTATTATTTCTGCAATTAAATTATTAGATCATTGAATACATAATTGTATGTTCTTCAAATTTTTCTATTTTCCATATTTAAATATTATCGGGTTACACCAAATCATTAATTATATGATTTATTTCTCATTTGGTAATCGAACAGACATATTTTTTTGTCTCTCTGACGTGCCCGTCACTCGGCGGCCATGCAGAGAAAAACCTAAAGAGCGGAGGGATTAAACAGATTGGAATTTAACGCCACCATGCACTAATGACCAACTAAATTAGCAGGGGTGAATGCAGTGCAGTTTAATGCACTCAGTGTGCATCACAATGCAGGTCAATGTACTGTATGGGGCAACTTCTGAGTTATGGGATGGTTCCGCATTTTCGATCATATCAGGCCTGCTTTACACTTTCGTTTTGATCGTATAATCTAATTTTTTTTTTATTATTCGAATCATGATATGATAGACTGTTGAAATCCTAGAAACACCAAAATTAAAAAGTAATGGCAGACTAAAGAAAATTTGTTCACTATAGAAGCTACTTCCTTACTAATGACACTACTTTCACTATACGGGATTTAATTATTGATGAATTTTAATGTCTTCAGTTAATTGAATTTTAAACATATCTCATAAAATCAACCCAATAGGTATCGTTACCTCTTTGGTAGCCATACTCATACATATAATAGATACCGATATAAAATAATGGTAGAGCATTAATGGCTGCAATTGCCATTAGTTTGCATTACTGACCATGCAGCGATGCAGCTTCCAAATCTCATTTCATGACCCAATGAACTTTGTAAATATTTCTACCATCCACCATTACGGCACTAACTTTTACAACACCCAACTAATTTAGTTAATAATCATGACTATCTGCATCACTGCTCCTTGATTATTTGTTATCGCGATTATTATGAATGCATATCGGTAGGTAGAACTCATACAGAACTATTATAAAAATCTATATTATCCGTGTTAAAATTATGATAGTGCTAGAAAAATTGTGTTATAGTAAATTGTATAGATTTGAATTCTGTTTACCCACCCGATTTATAATTACCTTAGCAAATTGCGGAGGGTAATATTTTAGGGGACATTTTTTTGATGTATATATTCTTATTATTTCTCATTCTCTTGATATACCTAATTGAAATATCTTTGTAATTATTTTCAATAATTGGAACTCTTTTTGGAGCTTAAAATACGTTTCGAATGAAATTGGAAAATATCAATAATTTTTAAAAATTAATTGAAATTCAAAATCTTATTAAAAATTGAAAAATTTGTAAATTCAAAATCAAATTTTTGTTATGTATTCAGAATTGAAAAATTTTGTTCGAAAATTCGAAATCGAAATTTTTATTAAAAATTCAAAAATTGATTTTTTTTTCACACAATGAAAATTCGATTACAAAATCGATTTATCATCTTTCTCTTTGAGACTAATTGCAATTTTCTACATAAATCACTTATTACTACAGCTCTCATATCATTAAAGGGCCAAAGTTTCATTCCGTATCATTTTAAGCCCCCGTGTCGGAAGGTTAAACAACGAAGTCAATCCGTGACACTCGAAATAAACACACCTTAATTCTAAAATAAATGAGTCGCGAGGACTTTAATGTAAGCAATAATCTCTAAAAGCATTAGAACATTAGTGCTGAACATTAGAATAATTACTCTAAATCGTATTAAATTATTTGCTGGTTGAAATGCTGGCCAACTGGTGAAGTAATTCTACCATTGGGGATTCAACAGATCTGGAATTATATAATTAAACTCTCATTGTAGAATTTTAATAATGTGTACCTATCTATTAAATCAGAAAATAGTTTCTCAAACTTGTGGAGATTTAAGATATTTACAAATTCATGAAGTAAAACATGATTCGGAAGAAAAGACGATGCGGTGGTAAAATTTAAAATTATTCAATTAATTTACTAATGCAGTATTCTTGAAAATTCTTTTATAACTGCGATTGATGTTTAATTTTATGAAATGGCTTCTATCAAATCATGAAAAAAAAAAATTCAGATTCTATATTTCGATTTTGACTAATGATATTATTTTATTCCTTTAATAGCATACATTAAATACACTCATGTTATTAATGGACACAAATTCTATCTTTAAAAGGAATATACAATAGGATAGCAAACGTGCGGCACAATACTTTTTTTTCCATTTTTTTCCGAAACTATTCAGTCAATCTCTAGGAAATAATCGGGTTAAAATTTATGAATTCTTTAATTATATTAAAAGTAAATCACAAACCACATAATAAATAGTTACTAAGTTACATATAAATACTTAACACAAGTGCAATATTCCCTAAATGAAGTTATTCATCACCAGAGTCACTCGTTAATGAACACTAAATAGCAGTATAAAATCACGGGTCTCATTTCCAGAATAATTGCATGGATTACCATTTAAATTAAACATATTCATCTATTTATTTAAATAGACGTGATTATTCTGGAATTAATTAATGATGCGATAATTTGGCTCTATTGGAGAGATAGAGATAGAGAGAGAGAGACTCTGCAATGAGTGAGCGTAATATTGCATTGTTTGTATGGTATAATTTGTTATAATTGACAGTTTAATGTTTATTATCATTGCATTAATTATTCATTTGACTGTCAGTTTAATTATAGTTAATATGGATATAATTCCTGGTAATTAATGTGAATATTAATGAACTGTGAAATAATTAGTATTTTATCGGAAATTAAAACATAAGATGGTTGAGAGATCGCTGTAAGCTATAATTCATGGATATGACGTCTTGAGACGTATTATTGACCATGCTAGTGAAGTTAGAGGCTTAATCCAACGTTGCAAAAACGTTTTATAATTCTCTTTTTTAACTGGGGTATCACGTCGGAATTGCTTCAAATAAAGACTTTGGGAGTTCTTTTGCAGTCTTAAGACGTCTGAAATCTCGGGTGATCTCAAATTTTATAACACGCGTCAAGATTCGTAGGAGATCTTGTATGAGTGTTACATCAGATATGATTCGTCCAAAGACGTCTTCTAGGCCCACGTCTTGAAAACTGGTGATAATAATTTTTTTTTTTAAAGTTGACTGCATGAATTGTTTGATGTTATATATACTACAGTATATATGAATTTAATGGGCATAAATGATATTAAAAAACAAATTGACGATATCATTGATGTAAATTAATTCGTAAAGAAATATTTTATAAAATTCGAGCTAATCGAGAGAAGTCTGACGTCGTTTATATATTTTATCTTCAAGACGTGGAGTAGGAAGATGTTTCGAGATGTCAAAAATCCTCCTCTTTCCAGACGTCGGCCTGAAACACGTCTTTTATCTCCATCTTCAAGACTTAAGTTATTATATTTTTCTTTTTTCATCTGTATATTTTTAGATCTCAATAAATTATTATTAATACTTAACTGGTCAGTAAATCTCAAAACGTCTTAAAACCACTGAATATAGAAAAAAGTTTGATCAATTATAATTATAAGACGTCTTGATACGTCTTATATTCACCGTAGGGAAAACGTAGGTTTGCAAGACGTCTTAAGATATAAAGTTATTTGAAATTATCTTCTCCCTGTTATATGTTTCGTTTGGTTATTATTTAAAAAAAAATTCAGACTTAAAACCTCAAATGAAATTTAACCAAAACACTATTTATTAATATACGACAAAAATTGTTAATTATCGTAGATACTAATCATATTTTCAAATATTTCAGTTAGCATACTAATATCAGTATAAATACTGATTAATTTTTCACTTCAATTTTCCTTTTCCCATTATTTCACTAAATGTACTTTTCCACAAGTTGATTGTTTTAACTGAATATAATAAACAGCGGTTAGTACATTCCTAAATTCCCATACCAGTACGAATAGCATTAGCTGCCTGGTCTACAGACTTGCTAGCCACTGTTTCTCATTTACATATCAATCTCAAAATTACTTTCATAACATTATTTTCTCTCGGAATTACTTTGCTGAAAGAATTAGATTAAAATTATAGAAGGCAGATGAAAACACTGTAATGAAAGTGTAATGAATTTGGTAATTCAACAATAGTTTTCCTATTAAACACAGTGGTATTTTTATCATAATAGTTACTTGATGTTTATAGATAGAAAATGTATATTTGTTTCGCATTAAATCAAAGGAAGATTCAGAACTGTGATTGTTTTTCTTCAAATTTTATGCTAATAAATATTTTCTTAATATCGAGGCATTTCCTTGTCCAATTCTATATTAATTATGATATAGATTACTGTCATCACCTTCTTCTCACCATCATAACCACCATCACCACTCACACTCACTACTCACACTCACCATTCACACTCACCACTCACACTCACCACTCACACTCAACACTCACAATCACCACTCACCACTCACCACTCACCACTTACACTCACTACTCACACTCACCACTCACACTCACCACTCACACTCACCACTCACACTCACCACTACTCACACTCACCACTCACACTCACCACTCACACTCACCACTCACACTCACCACTCACACTCACCACTCACACTCATCACTCACACTCACCACTCACACTCACCACTCAACACTCATACTCACCACTCACACTCACCACTCATACTCACCACTCACACTCACCACTCACACTCACCACTCACACTCACCACTCACACTCACCACTCACACTCACCACTCACACTCACCACTCACACTCACCACTCACACTCACCACTCACACTCACCACTCACACTCACCACTCACACTCACCATTCACACTCACCACTCACACTCACCACTCACACTCACCACTCACACTCACCACTCACACTCACCACTCACACTCACCACTCACCCTAAATACGTTACCTGTGCCTCTCTGTGCATATCCTGATAATGAAAAAAGCTAAGCGCGTGCATTATAGAATTAATTAATTTAATCAGGCGGTATAAAGTAGCCGGCAAATGAGATTTTTGCCTCACTAAATTTATGCACTTAACTACCGTGATAATTTAGGGTGAAAAATGAATGGGGGTGTGCGGTGATAGATGATACTACCCCTTGGAGTAGCGTGGTACTATCACCTTAAATAGCTAGGTACTATCACCTTAAATAGCTAGGGAAAATCAATTTGAAAATAGCTAGGTACTATCATCTTAAATAAGTAGGTAAAATCACTTTGAGGATAGCTTGGTACTATCATCTTAAATAAGTAGGGTAGGTAAAATCACTTGAAAATAGCTAGGTACTATCATTTAAATAAGTAGGTAGAATCACTTGAAAATAGCTAGGTACTATCACCTTAAATAGCTAGGTACTATCACCTTAAATAGCTAGGTACTATCACCTTAAATAGCTAGGGAAAATCAATTTGAAAATAGCTAGGTACTATCACCTTAAATAGCTAGGTACTATCACCTTAAATAGCTAGGGAAAATCAATTTGAAAATAGCTAGGTACTATCATCTTAAATAAGTAGGTAAAATTACTTTGAGAATAGCTTGGTAATATTACTTTAAATAGCTAGTGAAAATCACTAGGTATTATCATATTAAATAATTAGGTGTTATCACCTTGAAATAGCTAGGTAAAATCCTAGTCACCTAGAAATAGCCAATCAATGTCACCTTAAATAACTAGATAATAAGATTTCATCTCAATATCATTATTTAATACTCTATTGAATTAAAAGCTTCTCAAGTATAGTTATGGAACTTTATCCATCTATCCTGGCAAAATATCAAAAAAAATCGTACCTATAGAAAGTAGTTTTTATAATCGAATATTGAGACATTTTACAATTGATTATGTAATCAAATATTGTGACTTTTACCGTAGATATTTTTTCATCAAATATTGGGACCACTTACCATTAGTTTTGTAATTAAATATTGTGACTATTTACCGTAGATTTTATAATCAAATATCGAGCCTATTATCCGTAGATTTTATAATCAACTATTGAGCCTATTAACCGTAGATTTTATAATCAACTATTGAGCCTATTATCCGTAAATATTTTTTATCAAATATTGAGTCTATTAAATGTAGATATTATGATAAAAAAAATTGAGCCTGTTTACCGTAGATTCGATAATCAAATATTAAGACTATTTACCGTAGATTCAATAATCAAATATTAAGACTATTTACCGTAGATTCGATAATCAAATATTAAGACTATTTACCGTAGATTTTAAACTCAAATATCGAGTCTATTTACCGTAGATTTCAAACTCAAATATCGAGTCTATTTACCGTAGATATTTTATTCAAATATTGAGGTCATATACTGAAATCTAATTCATTTCCAATTTATGAATATTTAGTATATTCAAGAAATGTAGCTACTTCTTAGTACATTATTTATAACTCACCTGCATAGATATTATTATTATTATTTGAGTGATATAATGAATACATGAAATATGGTATTAATAAATTAGCGTTTGAACAATAGTTTAAAATATAGTAAAAAAACAATTTAAGTCAATTTGAACAAAAAATTAAAATCATATAAAATATACATGTAATAAACATCATATAGTCAAACAACATGTAGCAAACAACATGTAGCAAACAACATGTAGCAAACAGCATGCACACACTGTGCACTAAATAGGATGCAGGACAACTGGTCAGTGTATTGCGATCAATATTCGGTGTAGCAATGCCTTCTGTGGTTACTTGGCCTGCACACACAGACAAAAAAGATTGATGTGTCATTTTTGAATGATTGATGACATTAATATTTGTAATAATCTTTTCATTTTATATTTTGCGAAAGAAATTTACTTTGAAAATTTTGCAAATGAAAGAATGTAACAAAATTTACAAAATAATTTAAGTTTCAATTTATAAAATAGTGTATACCATCTGATTTAAATTTATTTAGTTTCATATTTTCTTGTAGTATTTTATTCTATTCATTTGGTTATTGATTATCCAAGATTTGTAAAATTCAATTAAGAATAAAAATGTTAATTTTTTATTTCATTCCATAATTTTAATATGCGAAAATATTGAAATAATTTTGATATCAAGAAAATGAATATGGTTTAAAATTTCCTTTATTCCAAACCCTCCTCCCCCCCCCCCCCTCTCCATTCACTCCAGAATGAACTTCACGCTGTTCAATGAGTTGCCTAGTAAACTCATTACAGAAACACTTGTTGCTCCAAAAAGATATAGCGCCTAAGCCTAAAAAATTCCCCCTCCTCCCATATCATTTCGTTCATCTCATTTCAAGGGCTCATTTACTCCAAAATGTTTAGTTCAGATTCCTATTTAATGACTATTTATTATCTACATCATGGTAGTTTAAATTACATATATTTATTAAATAGAATATATAGTTAAATAGATTGTTCATAAAAATACTACAATGAAGACTGAAAAGGGAATCTGAATGATTGAACGAAACATTACGGTAATGCTGCAGATAGTTTCGCTAATGTTGCGTCTTATTCCCCTATTATGGGACCACGTGCTTCTGAATTATGTGAGTGTGTTTGTGTGTAGTAGAGTGAGTTCGTAGGTACGTTTACTCACTTTTTCCTTCATTGAGAGATTTGAAATGCTTCTGAAACACATGAACAAATCATAAGGAATTGTATATAGTGTATTTTCCTTCGTAATTATATGTTATATATGTAAGAATTTTTACTACAGTATATTTTATGTTTTTTTTTAATAATTATATATATTTATAAATACACTAGATATTTTGATGATGTTTTAATTTCTAGGTTATATAATATATTTAGATTAATATTTGTATCATAATGGTTACAAGTGGATCATTTGAATTGTAAATTCGAATGCTATTGCCCCCAATTCAATGTAAATTCATCATTATCAAGGCCTGGCGATCCAAAGACTATTGGGATGATCTTAGTTCCATTTTGGTATTGTCTTCGCTAGTCTAATGGCAAACACTGGGCCCCGTTTGCCTTAGAGCATAATTAATTAATTCTACTGCCGTCCAATCTCACCAATTGTAAACAGACCGAAAATAATATCACCTTGCAGCAGGTTTGGAATCCCCCAAGAAATGATATTAAACACAGTGCACAATATCCTTGATTAGAAATGGATCTTTGCGTTACTGAACAAAGTGATTTATCTGTTCAACCGATGGATTCACGTGGATAATCACAGTTAAGTAAATAACATATTATACTGAAGACTATCTCCAGGGCGACGACATATCCCAATTCTCATTAGCATCCTAATGATGTCGCCTCTTGCCGTCCTCTCTCTCTCTCTCTGCTTCACCGACTGACCATTGGCCAGTGCATAATTACTCATCTCTCCTTTCTTCGTATTCTCTTATTATTCGCACTGGGAACGAATTAATAGTCGGGACTACTTCGGCACAGCTCGCCAAATTATAATTTCCATTTCAAATTAGATTTGGAAGCTCCAGATTATGAATATCGGCGAAAACATTAATTTGGAGGAGGAGGAGGAGAACACACAAGGAACTTATTAGGTTTTGTTGCGATGAACAGCCTGTTTTCTTGCTTAATTGAAAATGTAATGAATTTGCTGAATGGGATATCCAGCCAAACCAACTTATCAAACATTTATTATCTTTCCTTTCACTGATATATTCTGATTATTACAAGACATATCAAAGTTAACTTCGAGTTGAATAATAATATCAATTGAATAGTGATTTATTCGACGTGGACCGTTGATACTAGGTTTTGTGTTATATAAAGAAATTATAAATTAAATTCCTATATAAGAAAACATACTATAGTGTATAACATATCATTATTTAAATTATTATGATATGAACTGGATTTTGAATATAAAGATGCAGAAAACAAGAAATTGTGAAACAAACTAATGATGACTGAGTTTTCTTGAAGACTGGAACAAATATAACATTTAAAATCTCCCAAATACTTTAAGAATATCATTTGCATCAGGTCAAACACTGTACTGGCCTTGTTAGGTGGGACTGCTTTACTAAAAAGAGAAAGACCGATTTCCATAGGAGGATAAAATCGATAGGATGTATGGCGCACATTAGTACCCCCTCCACATCGATCAAAATTAGTCCGCTTCTGACCATCAGCTCGATAGTAGGTCTAATTATCCGCAGAAATATAAGACTGCACTCAGCGTTAGTTTGGTATCTGTAGATATTCGATAAGTAGTTTTATTTCGGGAACTTAGATATTGTACAAGATTTTCAGATTTAAGTCAACTGTATAAGAATAATCAAATGTAATTTATTTATTTTAAATTGTGGACTATTTGATGTATTAAAAAGTATTTGGTTTTTGATTGTCTTTTCACTTGATTAAATTATCCTTGATTAAATTATCCCCACTTGATGATTAAATATTTTGTTTATATTCAGGTGTAGTAGAGATATTTATTATATTTAATCATTAAAATATGTTCTGTGATAATTATATCTGAAAATAAAGCTTATATATTATTCTTAAAAAAACATATTCATAAATTTATGTACCGAGAACAATTTTTAAAATATCTGCAAGCAACAGTAGTGATAATAATTTTTAAACTATGAAGAATAAACCATTTCAATAATTATACATACAACTTAATAACTATTTTTACTACACAATTCACCATTAAATATGAAATCCTGATGAACGAATATTGCACAAAGAAAGAATGCTGATAAATCTAAGGAAAATCGAGAGAAGGGAATTGAAGAAGGGAGAGAGAGGGGAGAGGGGGGGGGGGGGTAATCATTGTCATAATGTTTCGTCCTTATCTTTGATCTTCGCTCATAATGAGGTGAAGGTTACGCTGGGAACTTTTTTTTTCTCCGTTCAGCGAGAGAATCTTTTCAGTGATGAAAATAAGAATGAAGGGAAAGTTGACTTACAGATAAAATTTGAGAATTATAGAAAAATGTGTCATAGATAAATAAATATATTAAAAAAGATATGTGTTTTGAATGAATATACAATACGTTAAAAACTAAGTAAAAAATCTTAAATAAGAATTTTAGTAAATTATATATATTGTAAAATACTTATTTTATTTTTGAAATATAAAGTTGATTATAGGAATAATATTTACGTAGTGCATTTATCATTTACTCACGTTTTGATGGAATAATTTTGTCGATGTCCACTATTTTTTATCAATATTTTCACAGCACCAAACAAGATAATGAGACTAGAGTTAATGTGAATTAGCGAGCCACGCCTCCCAAACTTCTTCACCAGAGTCCCCACTGAACAACGCTTACGAAATATCTTTCCAAGAGTTTTCCATCCTACTTATGTCCAATGAAGAGGAGAAAAGTATCCCGCCCGGTGATGGACCGAGAACGCAATTTACTTCCTGAAGTCAACCGAGAGTGCCGGCGAGAACGGACATAGCGTACGATGAAGCGTTGGAAAAGGGCGGTGAAACGGTTCGGTCAGCGCTGGAGGCTAGAGTTGATGCTCAGGTCTTGGGATTGAACGGGCACTTCAATTACGGACTCATTACGCCTCCTGCTTACCGATAAACAGACACCGGCTACTTTTCTGACGGTGAATTGCGGTGGAATTCTTTTTTAGAAACACCGGCATTGAGGAACAGAGAGGCCTTTACTCCGACTGTTCAGATATAAAGTGAGGCAATATCAGCCTGGCTAGTTGGCAAGGGGGGAGCAAGGTAAAACATCAGACACTCTCGGGGGGAGGGATTGTGTATGATTGCTGCTGATGAAAAGGTGGAGGTGGAGGGAATCATCCACCAGTAGTGGACATGCTGGCCAAACACAAATGAACTCTTCCTGGAGAGATGACAAGGAGCTACTTCTCCATAGTTAAGACAATGAGTCTCAGCTCTCAGCTCACTAACTTATAACGAACTGCAGCCAAAATCACATTAGATTCTCATGTCCATCGTCTTTCATTAAAATTTTTTTTTTGTAAATTTCAAAGTGTAATTTTCTATACTGAATCTTATTGATATTATCTTGATAAGAATCAGTAATTATTCAACAGAACCTTCGATTCTATTTTTTCTGATAGCCCCACCAGAATATGTACAAAATTCTGCTATACTTGCTTTACTACTGAATCACTATAATAAACTTGTTGTCATTTTGAAAATCGTGTGAATCACCTGTATAGATTCTAGTTAATATTTTCTATAAAATGTCTTTAATTAATGCAATGTAGTATAGTACTATTATTCCCAATATAAATATTGATTAACTAATATATAAATTGATACACAATTACAAACCATATCTAACGTGATAAAAATTATGGCCAATTCTATAAACGAGATCTTAATATTTTATAAGTCGCTACTTTTTTATAGTACTGATAATAAATACCTAAGCATATTCATTCTGTTATTTCATGAGCATTATTGTATTTCATCTCGGCATCGCTCAGTGCTAGCGATACAGAAGCATAACCTTACTCTGCAAGTACCAAGCATGTTTTGGACCATGCACGCGGCGCTCAAACATGTTCGTATGTACGCTTCCCATCTATTGTTACGTCATAGCGGCTACTTGCGCGCGCACGATTTATCGGACCCGCTTTCGAATGGTCACGCCCATCTTCCCAGAGTCATTCGTCCGAGTTCTCACAATCGTTCGACTCTCTTCCATCAGCTGTAATGTGTATTATAATTTGCATATTGTTTCGTTCTTATTTTGCCACGTCGAAGGAGGTGGAAGAAGGCATGAGAAGTGCTGCTGCGGCTTGAAGGTGCATTTAAGAACTACTGCATGCGGCTAAATAAACAGAGACGAAAAATATGGTGCCAAGAACCTTACTATCATACATATTTATTTTCTGACTGCGAGTGTCACTGAGAAAGATAATAAGTAATTCATTAGGCGATAATATCAAGAAAATTTGACCATATATAAATTACGTACTCAGAATGATAATAAATTAGAAAAAAGTGAAACATTTAGAATCATGAGATAGGTACCAAAAGAGAGACACAGTGGGTACTCCAATGTGGACACTGTTAGCAATATAGGGACACAGTAAGTACCCCAATGAGGACACTGTTAGCAATATAGGGACACAGTAAGTACCCCAATGAGGACACTGTTAGCAATATAGGGACACAGTAAGTACCCCAATGAGGACACTGTTAGCAATATAGGGACACAGTAAGTACCCCAATGAGGACACTGCTAGCAATATAGGGACACAGTAAGTACCCCAATGAGGACACTGTTAGCAATATAGGGACACGTAGTAAGTACCTCAATGAGGACACTGTTAGCAATATAGGGACACAGTAAGTACCCCAATGAGGACACTGTTAGCAATATAGGGACACAGTAAGTACCCCAATGAGGACACTGTTAGCAATATAGGGACACAGTAAGTACTCCAATGTGGACACAGTTAGCAATATAGGGACACAGTAAGTACCCCAATGAGGACACTGTTATCAATATAGGGACACAGTAAGTACCCCAATGAGGACACTGTTAGCAATATAGGGACACAGTAAGTACCCCAATGAGGACACTGTTAGCAATATAGGGACACAGTAAGTACCCCAATGAGGACACTCTTAGCAATATATGGACACAGTAAGTACCCCAATGAGGACACTGTTAGCAATATAGGGACACAGTAAGTACCCCAATGAGGACACTGTTAGCAATATAGGGACACAGTAAGTACCCCAATGAGGACACTGTTACTGTTAGCAATATAGGGACACAGTAAGTACCCCAATGAAGACACTGTTAGCAATATAGAGACACAGTAAGTACCCCAATGAGGACACTGTTAGCAATATAGGGACACAGTAAGTACCCCAATGAGGACACTGTTAGCAATATAGGGACACAGTAAGTACCTCAATGAGGACACTGTTAGCAATATACGGACACAGTAAGTACCCCAATGAGGACACTGTTAGCAATATAGGGACACAGTAAGTACCCCAATGAAGACACTGTTAGCAATATAGGGACACAGTAAGTACCCCAATGAGGACACTGTTAGCAATATAGGGACACAGTAAGTACCCCAATGAGGACACTGTTAGCAATATAGGGACACAGTAAGTACCCCAATGAGGACACTGTTAGCAATATAAGGACACAGTAAGTACCCCAATGAGGACACTGTTAGCAATATAGGGACACAGTAAGTACCCCAATGAGGACACTGTTAGCAATATAGGGACACAGTAAGTACCCCAATGAGGACACTGTTAGCAATATAGGGACACAGTAAGTACCCCAATGAGGACACTGTTAGCAATATAGGGACACGTAGTAAGTACCTCAATGAAGACACTGTTAGCAATATAGGGACACATTAAGTACCCCAATGAGGACACTGTTAGCAATATAGGGACACAGTAAGTACCCCAATGAAGACACTGTTAGCAATATACGGACACAGTAAGTACCCCAATGAGGACACTGTTAGCAATATAGGGACACGTAGTAAGTACCTCAATGAAGACACTGTTAGCAATATAGGGACACAGTAAGTACCCCAATGAGGACACTGTTAGCAATATAGGGACACAGTAAGTACCCCAATGAAGACACTGTTAGCAATATAGGGACACAGTAAGTACCCCAATGAGGACACTGTTAGCAATATAGGGACACAGTAAGTACCTCAATGAGGACACTGTTAGCAATATAGGGACACAGTAAATACCCCAATGAGGACACTGTTAGCAATATAGGGACACAGTAAGTACTCCAATGAGGACACTGTTAGCAATATAGGGACACAGTAAGTACCCCAATGAGGACATTGTTAGCAATATAGGGACACAGTAAGTACCCCAATGAGGACACTGTTAGCAATATAGGGACACAGTAAGTACCCCAATGAGGACACTGTTAGCAATATAGGGACACAGTAAGTACCCCAATGAGGACACTGTTAGCAATATAGGGACACAGTAAGTACCCCAATGAGGACACTGTTAGCAATATAGGGACACAGTAAGTACCCCAATGAAGACACTGTTAGCAATATAGGGACACAGTAAGTACTCCAATGAGGACACTGTTAGCAATATAGGGACACAGTAAGTACTCCAATGAGGACACTGTTAGCAATATAGGGACACAGTAAGTACCCCAATGAGGACACTGTTAGCAATATAGGGACACGTAGTAAGTACCTCAATGAGGACACTGTTAGCAATATAGGGACACAGTAAGTACTCCAATGAGGACACTGTTAGCAATATAGGGACACAGTAAGTACCCCAATGAAGACACTGTTAGCAATATAGGGACACAGTAAGTACTCCAATGAGGACACTGTTAGCAATATAGGGACACAGTAAGTACCCCAATGAGGACACTGTTAGCAATATAGGGACACGTAGTAAGTACCTCAATGAGGACACTGTCAGCAATATAGGGACACAGTAAGTACCCCAATGAGGACACTGTTAGCAATATAGGGACACAGTAAGTACCCCAATGAGGACACTGTTAGCAATATAGAGACACAGTAAGTACCCCAATGAGGACTCTGTTTGCAATATAGGGACACAGTAGGTACCCCAAAGAGGACACTGTAAGCAATATAGGGACACAGTAAGTACCCCAATGAGGTCACTGTTACCAATATAGGGACACAGTAAGTACCCCAATGAGGACACTGTTAGAAATATAAGGACACTGTTAGAAATATAAGGACACAGTAAGTACATCAATGAGGACACTGTTAGCAATATAGGGACACAGTAAGTACCGTAATGAGGACACTGTTTGCAATATAGGGACACAGTAAGTACCCCAATGAAGACACTGTTAGCAATATAGGGACACAGTAAGTACTCCAATGAGGACACTGTTAGCAATATAGGGACACAGTAAGTACCCCAATGAGGACACTGTTAGCAATATAGGGACACGTAGTAAGTACCTCAATGAGGACACTGTCAGCAATATAGGGACACAGTAAGTACCCCAATGAGGACACTGTTAGCAATATAGGGACACAGTAAGTACCCCAATGAGGACACTGTTAGCAATATAGAGACACAGTAAGTACCCCAATGAGGACTCTGTTTGCAATATAGGGACACAGTAGGTACCCCAAAGAGGACACTGTAAGCAATATAGGGACACAGTAAGTACCCCAATGAGGTCACTGTTACCAATATAGGGACACAGTAAGTACCCCAATGAGGACACTGTTAGAAATATAAGGACACTGTTAGAAATATAAGGACACAGTAAGTACATCAATGAGGACACTGTTAGCAATATAGGGACACAGTAAGTACCGTAATGAGGACACTGTTTGCAATATAGGGACACAGTAAGTACCCCAATGAGGACACTGTTAGCAATATAGGGACACAGTAAGTACACCAATGAGGACACGTTTTGCAATATAGAGACACAGTAAGTACCCCAATGAGGACACTGTTAGCAATATAGGGACACAGTAAGTACCCCAATGAAGACACTGTTAGCAATATAGGGACACAGTAAGTACCCCAATGAGGACACTGTTAGCAATATAGGGACACGTAGTAAGTACCTCAATGAGGACACTGTTAGCAATATAGGGACACAGTGAGTACTCCAGTGAGGACACTGTTAGCAATATAGGGACACAGTAAATACCCCAATGAGGACACTGTTAGCAATATAGGGACACAGTAAGTACTCCAATGAGGACACTGTTAGCAATATAGGGACACAGTAAGTACCCCAATGAGGACATTGTTAGCAATATAGGGACACAGTAAGTACCCCAATGAGGACACTGCTAGCAATATAGGGACACAGTAAGTACCCCAATGAGGACACTGTTAGCAATATAGGGACACAGTAAGTACTCCAATGAGGACACTGTTAGCAATATAGGGACACAGTAAGTACCCCAATGAGGACACTGTTAGCAATATAGGGACACGTAGTAAGTACCTCAATGAGGACACTGTCAGCAATATAGGGACACAGTAAGTACCCCAATGAGGACACTGTTAGCAATATAGGGACACAGTAAGTACCCCAATGAGGACACTGTTAGCAATATAGAGACACAGTAAGTACCCCAATGAGGACTCTGTTTGCAATATAGGGACACAGTAGGTACCCCAAAGAGGACACTGTAAGCAATATAGGGACACAGTAAGTACCCCAATGAGGTCACTGTTACCAATATAGGGACACAGTAAGTACCCCAATGAGGACACTGTTAGAAATATAAGGACACTGTTAGAAATATAAGGACACAGTAAGTACATCAATGAGGACACTGTTAGCAATATAGGGACACAGTAAGTACCGTAATGAGGACACTGTTTGCAATATAGGGACACAGTAAGTACCCCAATGAGGACACTGTTAGCAATATAGGGACACAGTAAGTACACCAATGAGGACACGTTTTGCAATATAGAGACACAGTAAGTACCCCAATGAGGACACTGTTAGCAATATAGGGACACAGTAAGTACCCCAATGAAGACACTGTTAGCAATATAGGGACACAGTAAGTACCCCAATGAGGACACTGTTAGCAATATAGGGACACGTAGTAAGTACCTCAATGAGGACACTGTTAGCAATATAGGGACACAGTGAGTACTCCAGTGAGGACACTGTTAGCAATATAGGGACACAGTAAGTACACCAATGAGGACACTGTTAGCAATATAGGGACACAGTAAGTACCGTAATGAGGACACTGTTAGCAATATAGGGACACAGTAAGTACCCCTATGAGGACACTGTTAGCAATATAGGTACACAGTAAGTACTCCAATGAGGACACTGTTAGCAATATAGGGACACAGTAAGTACCCCAATGAGGACACTGTTAGCATTATAGGGACACAGTAAGTACCCCAATGAGGACACTGTTAGAAATATAGGGACACAGTAAGTACCCCAATGAGGACACTGTTAGCAATATAGGGGCACAGTAAGTACCCCAATGATGACACTGTTAGCCATAAAGGGACACAGTAAGTACTCCAATGAGGACACTGTTAGCAATATAGGGACACTGTAAGTACCCCAATGAGGACACTGTTAGAAATATAGGGACACAGTAAGTACCCCAATGAGTACACTGTTAGCAATAAAGGGATACAGTAAGTACACCAATGAGGACACTGTTAGCAATATAGGGACACAGTAAGTACCCCAATGAGGACACTGTTAGCAATAAAGGGTCATGATAGGCACATCAAAATCAGAGCATTGTTAACAAAATAAGGAAATGGAATCCCAATAAGGACACTATAAGCAATATGGTTCACAAGTAACAGATTATCTTTTGCAAATTTATTTCACCATTTGAACATCTAAGAAATTTTCCTGGGCTCTAAAAATTCAATATTGACTGATTTAATCAAACTTTGTCTAATAAATTTAACTTATTTTACACATCATCAATTAATAAAATGTAATAGAGTTACTTCAAGCTAATTTTAACACATATTTTTATATTTATTAACAGTTAAAATATTCACTACCATTTTAGCTGGAGCATTACGGTATCTAGGTCAAGTCAATTGAACTCAAAGTATGCACAAGGTACATATAAACGAAAATCTCTTGTAATGTAAATTATTTCAGTGACTGGGCGGTCATTTTCTCATATGTATGAGAGAAATCATCTATAGTGAAATACTGTATAGTGAGTGTAGTGTCCTGAGTAAGGAAGTTTCCATTAGTTTACAAATTCTCTTCTGCTAAATAGCTATTTGTTTTCTAAAACTGATAACTTTTTATGGCAAACTATTAAATCGGTTCACTATACAGGCTACTGTTTTACTCAGGACACTACGTTCACTATATAGGATTTCATTATACTATATAGAAGAGTTCAATACAGTTGACCAAAAATTGGGTCCAAGACAATTGGGTTCCGACAAATGGGCCCGAGCCAATTGGGCCCAGGACAATTGGGCTCCACGAAAATTGGGCCCAAAGAAAATAAAATTATTTGTCCATTTTTCCAGAGTCTACTGTATTACCTATATTAAAGACCATTGCATCTGTAATAACTGGGGTTGTGACAATAAGCGTTTTGTATAAAAATAAAGTCTCGAGCATATTTAAAATAAAGAATATTCCTTACATGAAAAAAATATTCTCCTTATGAACAATAAATCTTTTTTGTTAGATCATATTCTTTTCTTGGATAATTACTATCATTCTTTTATACTGCAATAATTTTCTGTTCCGAGATAGGTCATGTAAGCAACAAATTTCCTAGTTACATTACCTCTATATAGTGAACTACTGTGAAGTAAATGAGTTAGGATGTAGCCAATAGAAAATGAGAATGTAGCTATTTTAGATGAAAAACAATAGAAAATAAGAATGTAGCTATTTTAGATGAAAAACACTATAAAATAAGAATGTAGCTATTTTAGATGAAAAAACACTATAAAATAAGAATGTAGCTATTTTAGATGAAAAAACACTATAAAATAAGAATGTAGCTATTTTAGATGAAAAAACACTATAAAATAAGAATGTAGCTATTTTAGATGAAAAAACACTATAAAATAAGAATGTAGTTATTTTAGATGAAAAACAATAGAAAATGAGAATATAGGTATTTTAGAATGCCGTCCATAGCCCACCAAGACATGACGAAATTATTGGAACATACAAGTCGTATTAAAGTTAATGTGAATTTGTTGAAACCTGTTCAGTGTTCAATATTGAAGAGTTTTATAAATTATTATTACAAAATGTATTCTCATAATCTCATTTTATCCAAACAGCTGTTCAAACAAATGTTCAATGTAACTTATAACCTTTAAAATTTACCCATTCTTTTATTGAATATTATTGTGACAACTTTGTCAGACGATGTACACTACACATTGGATCCATATGACATGATTCAAGTTAATACGACTTATTTAAATACTTCAAAGATTTTCATTAGATTGAAACATGAGATTAGTATCCAAATATCATTTAAGGGGCTTACTAATATATACCTTATCAAGTATATCAATCGAATTAAAATTTAACAAAATATTTCTAGAGAATATAAAGCACATTTCAAAGATAATATTGTCACTTTCTTATCGAAAACAAAGTAACATTTCTTTATTGTGTCTTCTGCCCAACTTTTTTCTGGGCTCAATTATTTGGGGCCTAATTCTCGTGGGCCCAATTGTTTTGGGGCCCAATTGTCCTGGGCCTAATTGTCGTGGGGCCAAATTGTCATATGCCCAATTGTCTTGGGTCCAATGGTCAGTGGGCCCAATTGTCCTGGGCCCAATTGACGGTGTACCGTTATATTTTGTAGCAGCTTAGATAGAAAATAGAAGGGGTAACTAACACTTTCTGTCCAAAACGTTATGTAACGTTATTTTCCCCCATAAACAGTTGGTGTTGAAACTCTCTGGAAATAAAACTAAGCATTTAGTTACGCTCCAGAGTGAGAGAGACCTGATCAACTAGAGAATTTATACTATACAAAATTTACAATTTAGTTTCCTTATTAGAATTCGAATATTAACGTCTTGTCCATTTTTTAAATTTTGTCATGATGCACTAGAATATGTGAATACATATAAATGAGAAAAAAAATCTATATTGTATGTAAAATATATAAAAATTGTATATATTGTATAAAATGTAAAATTAATATTAATTATAGTATCGTTCTCAATGTTTTGTTATTAAATTACTAATATTTTATTCTATTTAAAACATATGATGACAATAATAGAAATTTCTAGAATAAAAACTGTGTTATCCGGTTATTCAATATAATTAGAATTAGATTCAAGAATTCTCAGAAAGTATTTTACAACTAAATAAAAAAGTTTTAAAATAACAAAAATAAAATAGTTTCTCTTGCATTTTTAACTTTCATAGAAAACTTGAAGAAAATGAGCAATAACTCTACGGTAATTACGACATATATTTCATTTACTCTATCACCAAACTGCATACCTCAATATTATATTGCAATGAAAAAGAAAAATTTTCACAATGAGTAATTTAAATATATGGAGATAGCTCATTCCATGTCGAAAATTAAATAATAATTCTATAAAATTAGAATTTTTTTACTTTTTATGATTTTTTTTTTGTTCAAAATGCACCAAAAAAATAGACTATGTTGTAAAATTTACCCATTAAAAAGAATGAAATAACTTATAATATTGCAATGAAGAATCATTAGAATGGTAACTAGTATATTATCGGTGGCAGCTAGGAAAACCAGCACCTGTAAAACGGCCACATGGATAATTGCAATCCGGATAACTGCCATCAGGATAATGTCCACCTTGACAATTGCCACCCAAACAACTGCCCCTGCACAACTGCCACCTGGACAATTACAACCCGAAAATCTGCCTCCTGGACAACTGCCACACGAACAATTGCCACCTGGACAACTACCACCCGGAAACTGCAATTCGTAAAACTGTTACTTTAACAATTGCCACCCGGACTACTGCAAGTTGTATAAATGCCACTCAGACAATGGCCATAAATTCCAGGGAGGAATTTGAATAATACAAAATTACAGAATTTTTATTTTTTTAATTTATATATTAAAAAAATAAATATTATTTGTGTGTTGAAAAAAACAATATGTATAAATTTTCCACAATTTAAAAAATTAATAAGCCTGATAATAATTATTAGGTTGGCAATGGCCAGTGGTGGAAATGGTCCTGGTGGCAACTGTTCGGGTGGCAATTGTCCGTATTGTTATTTCCCAGGTGACAGTGTATGGGTGCATATGGCAATTGTCCAGGTGGAAGTTGTCCGGGCGGCAATTGTCCGGATGACATTTTTCCATGTGGCAGTTGTATTAATGGCAATTTGTCTAGGTGGCCCCTTTCCAAATGGTAATTTCCAGGTATCAGTAGTCTGGATGGCAATTCAACCAGGTGACAGTTGTCCGGATTGCAGTTGCCTAGGTGGCAGTTTTACGGGTGTGAATTGTCCAGGTGGCAGTTGTCCGGGTGACAATTGTACTGGTGGTAGTTGTCCGGGTGGCAATTGTACTGGTGGCAATTGTCCAGGTGACAATTGTCTAGGTGTCAATTGTCCGGGTGGCAATTGTCCAGGAGGCACTTGTCCTGCTACGATGGTAAGCAGTGGGTGGTGATACAATTATCATTATAATGTCTTATCTGTAGAAAGACTATTGCTAAATAATAATTCATTGAATAAAGTACGACTTTAATTAGCAGAAATCAGATTTTGTTCTACCAATAATTAGCATATTGTAAATGTACAATACTAGCAAATACATAACATATTAATTAAAATTAATAACTGCCAATAATATCAGAAAGATCAGTAGTCATTTTTCCGATCAATTACCCGTAGACTTGTAATCTAATACTATTTCACATGCGTATGTACGAAAAAACTCCGAATCTCCCATTTTACTACAGTTTTCCTAAGCTAATAAGGGAACTAGAAATGGCTTTTGATTGTGTTACCCACCTTTCCAATTAATTAATTGACCAAATTGACTATTAACCAAATTGACAACCGGTTTGGCTTATTCGAAAATTAGCAGAGTGGTTCAGCGTCATTGAGGCTTGAAATGTAACTAAAGATTTGGTAAACCGTAGTTGAAATGATGATCATTTTAATTAGTTTTGTATTCAAAATATAATTACTATGAAATTGTGATATATTTATATTGCTATGTTCAGAAAATGGAATTAATGAGTCTAATTCAAATTTGAAGAATCGGAACACTAGAAAAATAATCATTAAATTAATGTGAATGACCGAAAATAATAATAAAAAAATTTTTTTGAAAAGGTAAATAAAAAGTAACCTAATAACGGGTGATAAATTGGTACTGATGATGACTCGTTATTCTTAACGGTAAAATACACTAGTGATCAATAATTCCTCAATGAAAAATATATAAAAATTAAATATATTTTTTAAAGAAGCTATTATGAATTACTTTTAGTTATACATATATTGAAATAATTCTTTTTTCAATTAAACTTCGCAAAACTCTTTTCAGTTACCAGTTCTTTTTTGCGCGTCTCTCAGTCTTATTATTACGAGGCAGCCATTTTGTTTTTCTACAACTTACGTATGAGGGGGATGCAAAAATTGACATGAGTGCTGCCAAAAAATAACAATAAACAAGTCGGAGAAATTGGATGAACGGGGGAGGAGGGAGGGAGAGAGAGGGAGCGACTGACGGCAAATTGCGAGTATTGGCAGAATGTAACGAAAAAGGAGCTAAGAAATAAAAGGATTAGTCGTATAAAATCAGAGGAAATAATGGAGAATGAAAAGTTTCGAAGACAGATTTCAAATATAAACAGACTGGGTTTGAAATGCGTGCCATTTTGAAACAGAAAACTCAATTCTGTTTCTTGATTGAGGGTTTTTTATATTGAATATTATTGACTGAATTGTTTATTGTGGGAGATTTAGTATTCACTTCTTCTGTCAATTTATTATTACGTCTTTTACCTTCAATGTTTAAGTCAGTTTAGAAGAATAAAAACAATATAAAAAGAGAAAATGAATTGGTTAGAAATACATATTTCTTAAGTGATTTGACAAATTGGTTCGGCTTTTATCATTTTAAATTACTTTATTTAAAAAAAATTGTTGTTTGTTTAAAATATATTGTTTAAAATATAAGAAATATATTGTTACTTTTTATCATTACAATTGGTAAATTTATACTAATAAATAAATATTACTTGATTTCAAGAAGAAAATTTAATGTTAAGTATTTAATTAATCAGACTGTTGGAAATATTTATATTTCATGAATGAAAAAATCAACATACCGATTTAAAAACGATAATTTAAACGATAATCACTTTCAGGATAATTTCTGTTAATCATTTCAATGGATTCAATGTTTTCTTTTCCTTATGAAAAAAAAAAAATTAAATTCATCTCCATAATATGAATTTTTCTCATATTTCTCAATTTTCAAATGCCACTGGAATTAACATTAATGTGTCTGATAATTGAAAGTTGATATAAAATACATGTATTCACATAGAAAGTTATCATAGATTTTACCTGAATGTTCTAATTGGTTATATGCTAATCTGTGAATGCTACAAATAAATAATTAAACACATTGCATCGAAACTCCATTTTGTTTGCAAAGCAGAAATGCGTAGCCATTACTTCTTTTTCCGCTTTTTAATTAATTCCTTTTAAACACTTTTATCCAAGTGTTTTATTTAGGAGATTAAAACTGGAGAATCTCGCCGTTCATTCGCAGTTACGCTGTTTCGCGTTCATTTTCTCAACTCCTTCTTTTTAAGTTGGGAGAATTTTACTCCTCAGAAAGCGTCAAAATAACCAGCTTTTTATATTAGTCATTTATTCGACAGTTTAGAGTTTTTGCTCTTAGAGCAATTGCTGTGCGATAACGGCGCGTAAAAACATCGGAAAACATACGTCTGCGACCGGCAGACAATCATGAATCTCGCACTCGCTCCCGCTATACACGACGTAAATATTGAGAGATAGCGTACACAGAATCGTAAAATTGATTGTAAAATATCGTTATAAATTATTTATTTATTACTTAAACATAATGTTTAATTTCATAATTTTTTTTTCAGGATTAAAATAGTTACGTCTTTTACATTGATATAATAATTTATATTGATGTAGGATTAATAATATAAGGATTATTGAATATTAAATAATTTAAATTGTGATATTTTGATTAACTTTTAAATTCTTATTTAGATAAACATTACTTTTTCTCACCTGATCGACATCCAGGAAACTAATAAAACGATTAATAATAATTCTTTTTTAAATTAATAACTTCAAATATCATTATTATAATTTCATCATATTCACTGCAATTTATTTTGATTAAATGTTACATTTATAACACCGAGCAAAATTTTGGTAAAATTTTGTATTCAAATGAAAAATTTAAACAGTTGAAGTTAATACCATTACACGTTTTCAACCTATGCCTATTTTCTAGAAAAAGTTGTTCTTAAAGCAATGTTGGTGTCCATACACAGTGACCGACTCGAAAGAACTGAAATAACTATTTTGATTTCACTTCGCCACTTCTTTGGAAACAAGAAAAAATAAACTTCGTGAAGCCTCCTCTCTCCCAGAAATGAAAAAATCTGCTATTTCTCTACATTCACGAAAAAATAGCAAAAAGCCGAATTTTTTGTCAATCCTTGAGCGATGCCGGTAGAATATTCATTGTGGAAGGTGAACTTTTGTGTCCGACATGTACGTCTACGAACAAAATCCAAAACAACGGAGATCTATACATTTGGCGAATTTTCTATCATCAAAATAACTAATAAGTTACTTAAATATGGTTTAAATAAATAAATAAAAAATATGAGACAAGGAGCTACACTTATTTTGTACCAAGAAATTGAGTTTAAAATAAATTAGGCTCATTTTATTTTAAATATAAATTCAAAATATAAAAATTAAAAAAAATTAAAATTGCAGGCCATTAAAAATTTCAAAATATTAAAAAATGGATAATTTTAGTATATAGATTTATCAAAATAATTCATTATTGTAATCTAACGAAAATAGAAAATTATCAATATTTTGTACGCGATAAAAAATGTGAAAAATAGTATAAATTTAAACAAAAAATGTTAGTGAGCAATTAAAATCGAGCAACCCGGAAAAGTTGCCTTTCAATATGATTGAAACTTTAAAATTAATGATTCACATTACAAAAAATGTAAAAATAAATTATTTTCAAAAGTTGAGAATATATAAAATGCTGTAAAATGCTAAATACTTCAGTTGTTAACGGTTCAAATTCTTGTCTCACAAAGCACTACATCATGAATGACATGATCTGTTTCATACATTGTATGACTGAGACAAGCAACCCTACTGTGACATAACTACAATAAAAACTGGTAAAAAGGTGTGTGAATTTTGGGTAAAAGATGGAAAGTACCAAGTTCCTCTTTCCTGATTCAGGGCAACATTGTGAGATGACAATAGGGTCGAATGGTTGAGTTAACCATTTGATATCCTAGACACTGGTGAATGTAGATGATGTAACCCAGACAGGAAGAATTTATTCCTGGGATATTGAGAGAATATCCCAGGAACAAATATTATTTGCCTGAGATATTCAGTTAATGTACCAGGAATGAATCCATCTGGCCTGGGATATTTCCATAATATCCCAGGAATAAATCCTTCTTGCCTTAATTGGATGCACAAAATATATTCATGTGATAACTGATCACCACATAATAACCGTCGATTATTGTCTATGATAAATAATCGATAATAGAATGATGATCAGTGATTCAACGATTCCGATTCATAATTTATCAATAACATTTATTCCTGGGAAATCCCTCTAATATCCCAGGAATAAATCCTTGTTGACAGGGTTACAATCTACCGTCTTTCGTCGGACGTTACCAACTAAAAGAAACAAAGAAAATGTGAGTAATTATGGCATCTAACGATAAATACAATAAATATTCACTTAAATTTTCTGTTTTGGTTAAATTAAGTCTTCGTAAATAAAATAATAATCTGAATTCCAAAAATTTTATCATCTAAACGAACAACATTTAATCATAGGAACAATTAATATTTAATCATCTGAATGAACAATATTTAATCATCTAAACTAACAATATTCAATCATCTAAACTAATAATATTTAATCATCTAAACTAACAATATTTAATCATCTAAACTAACAATATTTAATCATCTAAACTAACAATATTTAATCATCTAAACTAACAGTATTTAATCATCTAAACGAATAATATTTAATCATCTAAACTAACAATATTTAATCATCTAAACTAACAATATTTAATCATCTAAACTAATAATATTTAATCATCTAAACTAACAATATTTAATCATCTAAACTAATAATATTTAATCATCTAAACTAACAATATTTAATCATCTAAACTAACAATATTTAATCATCTAAACTAACAATATTTAATCATCTAAACTAAACATATTTAATCATCTAAACTAACAATATTTAATCATCTAAACTAACAATATTTAATCATCTAAACGAATAATATTCAATCATCTAAACTAACAATATTTAATCATCTAAACGAATAATATTTAATCATCTAAACTAACAATATTTAATCATCTAAACTAATAATATTTAATCATCTTAACTAACAATATTTAATCATCTAAACTAATAATATTTAATCATCTAAACTAACAATATTTAATCATCTAAACTAACAATATTTAATCATCTAAACTAACAATATTTAATCATCTAAACTAACAATATTTAATCATCTAAACTAACAATATTTAATCATCTAAACTAACAATATTTAATCATCTAAACTAATAATATTTAATCATCTAAACTAATAATATTTAATCATCTAAACTAACAATATTCAATCATCTAAACTAACAATGTTTAATCATCTAAACTAACAATATTTAATCATCTAAACTAACAATATTTAATTATCTAAACTAACAATATTTAATCATCTAAACTAACAATATTAATCCTTTCCAAATTATTAAAGATTTTTATAAACTTTCCCAATAGTCTAATTTGTTGATGATCTTCAATAATTTGAATGAGTCTATTATTTCCCCCAATCACTTATTAATATCTTGCCGTATTTATAATTATTAATTATTAGCTTTATCCATGCAAGCTGATGTAACACACGAAAAACATACATTTTACAACCTTGAAATAAGTTATAATAATTTAAATATATTTGAAAGTAAACATCGTGGTGATGAATGTTAATGGAATGAGTTTTTTGCATATAATTTAAATAATCTGAATTACTTATCTAAAATTAATATTTTAAATCTATTTCCAAAATTTATATTCGTCAATGCTTAATTCCTAATTGATATTTTCTCCAGTGTTTATCGCAATACGTTGAAAAATTTACAGTAACACATTTTCCAAATTACTTTTTTTACATTTGCATACTGAAACTATTGCATTCTCCCATGTCCGGTACACATCGGAGAAATCCGCCATACGGCGCGATACCAAAATTTTAATTTGTTTTTGGGGCCTGCATGAAGAAACTACCTACAATTATCGGCGTGAGCTTCGACCGAAACCTACTGTTCGAATTTGCCATTCCTGTTTGAAATTCCAAATGACAAATTTAAATTTGGGTGAACGTACGCGTGTGTTCGAATAGGTAAAATTCCGATGTTGTGCGTAACGCTCCATTTTCTTTTTTAATACGCCCAAATGGTAAATGTACCAATTCGATACGTATAGATTCTTTTTATATCAATTACGCATGATTTCCCGTGTTACATACATTCCATGTAAATTGTGTCATTTTTTCAACATTGTTGAACAATTATATCTAAAATACATTCGAATATGATAAACAGATGGTCATTTTCATTATTTATGATACTCAATAAATATAATATATATTTTAAGTACCATAACTTTAGTATTAAATATTATTTAAAAAAAATTCAAGCAAGTGCATTTTTTCTGTATCAATCATAGAAGCACCTAATTATGAAATCTGTTTTTTTAGTCAAGATTTGAACAATATAAAATATTTTTTTAAATAAAATGATACAGAAAGATCAAATTATATCATAAATATAAAATTAACGTACAGTTTATATTCAATAAAACTCTAAACTTTAAATTCTTCAAAGGACATAATATTCGACCACATGGTTTCCATCAATGAATTTATATATATTTCCCAACTCATGACAATTGTACGTTCATAGATGATTTTGGAAATGTACGCTTATCATCGGTACTGATAATGCTGTTATCAGTACCGTGTACTATCAGTCGAAATGGCAGCGATGTGGTTGGTAGTGGTGAATGATGGAAATGTTTTGGGGTGACGATTTCTACTCATTTTTAACCTAACCTCTAGAGTATTTTTATTATTATGTAATGCATATATATTGTATATTGAAAGAAGTAATAAGATTTATGTACCAAAATGTAGTTACATACAAAATTAATTTGTATTATAATAAAATTATACAAATAATATGGTCAATTGATTCAGAATAAATACCTATGTACGAAATAATAAACAAATTCCACTGTGAATTGAAATTTATTGTTGTCAGTCCAGGTAAAACATCTCCGATTAAAGTTTTTACTAAAATTCTATTCATTAAATAACAGAAACTGTATATTAAGAAACAAATTAACATTATTCACCACTTCTAGTGGTTAAGTGAGTTGACCGGTATGCTAACCCGATTGGTAATACGGAAGCTACCCTAGATACCATAGAGCCATAGACTCGGTCAAAAGAACCAAACTGGTTCGGAGACAAAGATGCGACTTTTGATACTTTGCTTGCAGTCTGTTTCCGCAAAACTGGATTTCCTTTCGGTCATTTTTGGGTAGTTTCTGTCAGAACCAGTTTGCCATCGACCTTATAATGGTAATTGATTTGAAATACCGGTTTGGTTGACATTTTATGCTAGATAAGGGTATGTACTGTATGGTTAGAGACGAGTCCAGTTATTGGTAGAACTTGGTATAGGAAGCAGGCACATCTATTTAGATCAACAAAAAAGGTGAGTACTTTATGATTTTTTCATTTATTTAATTTTAGCTGCATAATTTTTTTGTTATCTTTAAATTAAAAATCTATAATTCAGTATTAATTATTCAATTAATATTAATTAATATTTTGGTTTGGAGAAAAGTTAGTGAAGTATGCTATCTGCAAACTACTGCAGATAGCATACTTCATGATAATAATAATACAAGGTAAATTTAATAAAAATTAATTAACATTTCTATATCATAGTAACGAGAGGATGATTATCGAACTTTGAAATTTTTAACTTTTGCATAATGACAACCTTCAATTGTTCTAATTTTTTTTCTAGGATTCTTATAATCTAGAGACTTGTATGGACTTATGGAAAAAATTTCCGCTATGGTCACTAGTGATCATGAATTTTTATTATATACTCTGTTTTTATAATGAATAACAGTGTTTTTCATTAAAAAGAATCATAGTTAATAAGGTTGCTCATAATCGCCAGAATATTTTGTGAATAATATAATGGTATAGTAACCTCTCGGTCAGATAATACAAATGTATATGTAGATCACCCAGATCCATAGTAGTATAGACCCAGGTAGCGAGGCCTTTTGTACCAACATTGACTCAATATTGTTACACTAGTTCCAATATTGGTACAGTATTGGGACAATATTGCTACACTATTTCTCATATTGGTACAGTATTGGGACAATGTTGCTACACTATTTCCAATATTGGTACAGTATTGGGACAATGTTGCTACACTATTTCCCATATTGGTACAGTATTGGGACAATGTTGTTACACTATTTCCCATATTGGTACAGTATTGGGACAATGTTGCTACACTATTTCCCATATTGGTACAGTAATGGGACAATGTTGCTACACTATTTCCCATATTGGTACAGTATTGGGACAATGTTGTTACACTATTTCCAATATTGGTACACTATTGGGACAATGTTGTTACAATATTTCCCATATTGGTACACTATTGGGACAATGTTGCTACACTATTTCCAATATTGGTACACTATTGGGACAATGTTGTTACACTATTTCCCATATTGGTACAGTATTGGGACAATGTTGCTACACTATTTACCATATTGGTACAGTATTGGGACAATGTTGTTACACTATTTCCCATATTGGTACAGTATTGGGACAATGTTGTTTCACCATTTCCCATATTGGTACAGTATTGGGACAATGTTGCTACACTATTTCCCATATTGGTACAGTATTGGGACAATGTTGTTACACTATTTCCCATATTGGTACAGTATTGGGACAATGTTGTTACACTATTTCCCATATTGGTACAGTATTGGGACAATGTTGTTACACTATTTCCAATATTGGTACACCATTGGGTCAATGTTGTTACACTATTTCCCATATTGGTACAGTATTGGGACAATGTTGCTACACTATTTCCAATATTGGTAAAACATTGGGTCAATGTTGCTTCATGAAAACAATTGCTACCAGGGATTTATATTATTTTTAGAATTATAATTATCTTTTAGAAGAATTTTCTGTAACGAAAACATGTTCTTGTTAGTTATTTATTTAATTATCACCATCTTTTCGTACGATTTATTGACATTATTCTTAAACATCACATAAAAAATTAGAATAAAACCAATATTGTCAAAAATAATTATAATTTCAGAAGACGGTGTAAAATAATTCTAAAATATAAATAACGATAGATAACAATTACTATACATAAAACAATTCATATAGATGAAAGTTTAATCATTTTCTTTTAACTACAATTTGCAGAAAAAATATTAGATAGTTTCACACTATTATACTCTAATGTTTTTTATTAATGGTAACCATTATTTGATCTGTTATACAGGGTGACCCACAAAAAGTGTACCAAAGGTTGAATTAATATAAATATTATACACGTACAATCTTAAGCAATGACGGAGGTAGAATGGATACATGAAAAAAATCTAACTTTTAAATTTACTTCAACTCATTTTTTAATTACTTATAAATACGATATTTATATTAATTCTAAGTTTGGTTCACTTTTTCGTGGGTCACCCTGTATAATACAAATCTGGTAAATGTGACTTTGCCCTAAGATCATGCGGCTCGTTTCTGGCGTAACTTGATGCACGTGCACTTCAATAGTGCAATTGTACCTGTATTTGCTCAGCAATGTAGTGCATTGTACTGTGTACAGTACTATGCACTAGAATGAAGTGCACTATGTACACTATGTACTAGAATGAAGTATGAGTGCATTATTTTTTTTATGTAGTGCATTTGAATTAATATTCTTTATAGTACACTATTATGAATTGGAATGAAGTGTATGTGCAATTGTATATTATATGCACTATGCACTAGAATGAAATAGATGTGCATTGTCGAAATAAAATGAGTTAGTAAATATCTATGGACACACTTGAAGAAATTGATTTCTTGTTTATTTTTTTCACTTTTTAATTTTGTTTAACTTTTCTTCCATATCCCTTTTTTTAATGTGTCACAATTATGGTTTATTTTGCACTGATAGGATAATATCTTTTTTCATTTGTTATGGTATATTCTGAATACGGTTTAAGTTTAACTGATGGTTAAAAAATTCTCGAACATCTAATTTATTAAATCTGAAAAAAATTAATTAATTCAAGAACCAAGATTTCAAAGGGTCAAATATTTTCTGAATATTGCTACAATATTGTCTCAATATTGTAGCAATATTGTGCTACAATATTGTAACAATATTGTAACAAACTTGTGCTACAATATTGTAACAATATTGTAACAATATTGTGCTACAATATTGTAACAATATTGTCTCAATATAACACAATATTGTGTCAATATTGCTCCAATATTGAAACAATATTGGAGCAATATCGTTATAATATTGTGTCAATATTGACACAATATTGTTACAATATTGGGGCAATATACCCATGAATTGTTTTTGGCGAAAGAAATTCACTATTAGATTCAATTATCTTTTCAAATATAATAACATTGGCCGACTTGAGAAATCAGTAATGATTTTGTATAAATTTTAAGAATAGTTATAATAACTTAGATTATATTATTCTAATATATTAATAAATATCAGTCAAATATAAACAAAATAGTTCGCTCTATTTACATTAGGTCGCATTACATTGTTTTATTAGAGCTAAAATGTATCACTGATGGCATATGCTGGAGAGTTACAACCACATCCATTTATGTATAATTCTCCATGAATAATTATAAGCTTCAAACTAATCCCGAGCATAATCCTCGTGATTTAGATACATAAAATGTTACTAAAAGTTACATGTTGCAAAACAGCAGCGCGTAAAACATCAAACATTATTTATTTATACGCGTGTGCTGATGAATGTGTTCGTTGATTTGTATGCATCGCATAAATTTTAATTTAAATACAAATGGAGTCCAATGAGTCTTTGATGAATTCATATAAAATACATTTTTCATCATTGGCATCGAAAAACGAACTAAATGCAAAATGGACGACCAAATGTGTATTTTTGCGGCGCATGTGTATGTGTTCACATATACATGCTGAGCGGAATATAGAATAATGTAATTTGTCCGGCCAGCGTACATTCCAATAACTAGTTCAATAACACTTTTATTCTAACGCAAATGATGTAAAAACGAGGACGGCTTCATCAACAAACCGGCCGATTGCATACCTCCCTTTCCATCATCAGCAGATGCGTACGAATAGCACTGGCGGTAATTTACTCCACGGGAAATCACTCAATCGAAAAATAAATTCGGGCCGGAGGACACGTTGCAATGGATGAAAAAGTACGCACTAAATTAACTCTCATTTTAATAGTTTTTCAACCTAAAGGCTATTTTCAATATCGTCTCAGTTCATTAGTAGCATAAAACGCGAGAGTTGTATACAGGCCATGTAAAATAGCTGGACAAAATGGCGGCCACCCTCTTCTGATTTTTCCCTCCCCTCTTCATTTGAAGCGATACCGAGGGAGAAAAATAGATGGGAAAAGAGTATAACATTCATTTGCACTCCTGCTAATACAAATGAAAAAGCGTCGATGGGGACACTGTGAGAGCCAAATGTTAAAGGGGACACTAGTTATTTACTTAATTACGTAATTATTTACTATCTTTATATAATGTTTTTTTTAGATAGAATTAGGGTGATTAATGAATTATCAGTTGGTTTCCTATCTTCGGTCATGTCAGAAAAAAAAGTTAATTGGTATCCATGATAGTTGCAGGTATCCTGGATACCAATTGAAATATAAATTAATTATTATTTATCATTATTTTTATGTGGCAGATGATGTGAAACTGACCGATAATTCATTACTTACTCTGAATAATTATTTATTATGATTATATATAGAAATAGTTTTAAAAGGCACTACTTATGTTTTAATCTAAAATTATATGAATAATGTTGAAATGAAAATACTTTCAGAAAACAATTACTTTGAATCAAAATATATAATATTGAATAAAGTTTAATAACCATTTGTTTAGATTGAAAACAACTCATCATCTAAATTCCTCTAATTAGTCAAACAAAATCATATTAAATACTTTATTAGTGTTTTTGGTAAGCAATCTAACGTTATGATATAAAAAAATCCGAGATAATCGATTCTATGAACTAATTTACGTTTTTTAAATTTACATTTTTTTCATATATGATATTAAATAACTAAAAAACTATGCAAGATAATATCTCAAATATTTCTACAGGTAATTACAATTAAATTTTGTTCATTGACATGTGTAGTCCACGTTCTTTTTTGTATGTAAATTTCCTCATGCAAATGCATTAAAAAAAGACCTCCACACTATATTTGCATTCAAAACACGCATTTCAATAATAGCATTGCAATGACGCTTTCTACGTAC
This sequence comes from Caprella mutica, assembly GCA_947561585.1. NCBI lineage: Eukaryota > Metazoa > Arthropoda > Malacostraca > Amphipoda > Caprellidae > Caprella > Caprella mutica. The sequence continues at coordinate 251,014 of CANNZV010000973.1, forward strand.
GCACCCCAGAGTCCGAAATCCCGTATGATGTACGACCCCTTCTTTACCATTAGTTAGCAGTTCGAATAAATAGATCCGCTGCTACTTTGTACGCCATTTTGCAACGTTACGACCAACGCTTTCGGGAGAATTAATTTCATTGGTGTGCTGCACCTTTTAATGGCACTTTTTGCCAAATTGAATGCGCCGAATTCGATGATTAAATGCTTTGTCCTTTACAGTTAATTAATGGTGCCTAAACTAAAATATATCATCAGAATAACCGGGATATGGTACAGTAGTTTGCTGGTACACTAGGACATGCTAAAAATTTAGACCAATCTGACGAGTTTATCGGAAAGTGCCCGCTAAATGGTTAACAATAAAGTCATTTAATCATATTATATAGTTTTTGTAACTAACTTTTTTTTAACTTTTAACTTCAACTTTTAAATTATTTTTACTAATGCATACAAAATTATTTGCGATTAGAATTTTGAATCTGTTAAAATTTTATATAAACAATTAATTTAAGTGAAAACTACACAGTTTTTTTTTGTGGATATTTAAAAAAAAACTTTATTATCGTTAGAAATCTAGTGAGAAAGGCACAGTGGGAATATTTTCATCTTCTTTGGCCATTCCATAGCCTCCTCCCTTCGTTTATGTACCGAGTCAACCAATATATTATCTAGTACTGTATAACTCCTCTATAGTGAAGTGAATGAAGAGTCCTGTACAACACAATACCCCGTATAGTAAACAAATTTCCTTTAGTTTGCCATAAAAGGGCAATTAATATTCTAAAACTGATGGCCATTTTATGGCAAACTAAAGAAAATGTGTTTAATATACGGGGTGATTCCCTTACACAGAAAGCTACATTCACTATAGAGGACTCCACTATAGAGGAGTCCTCTATGGAAGACTTCTACAGTATACCATACACAACTACCGGTATGTTTCAGTTCATTGTGTACAGTCTAACCACAATTAGAAAAGACAATAGCAGCTCTGCCCCCAGTTCTCTTTACAAACTTATTGTATTTCCCCATTAAAAAGCTTCTCAAATTACTCTCATATCATGGCTGGCTATTAAATAACTACAACAATGCATGGAAACAGAAGATGCACCCTCAACAACTTCTATAAACTTACTGCAATGAATATGCTGCGGGTAATTGCAAGCACGTGAATATGAGGAGGTACTTGCAGAAGACCTGTGGCTTGATTTAATGCACACAAAATGGTTTGTACAGTAAAAAATGTTAGGAAACTCTGAGTTATACAGAAATTGGGTAGTGAAGGACCTGAGTTATGAAATGCACCTGAGTTATAACGCAATTTTTTATGCTATAGAAAATGATATAAACCAAGAATTCCGTCAAAGTTATCCCTCGATGACCATAGTTTTCTATGATTTCAATCATAGAAAACTACTTAGTGCACCAGAGATATGAAGTGGCTCTGAGTTATGAAGTAACCAACACTTCATAACTCAGAATTAGTATAGTATATGATTAGTAAAGATAAATTAAATCAAAATATATGGTTGTATGTAAGATGTTAATTGGATCGAAAGATGTTTTAATTCACACTTTTCATTTTGTGCATTTAAATTATTTAGTGTATGAATTTTGATAATAGAAGTTCGTAGAAATATTGACCTAAGATTAAATGATCTTGGAATACTTATATACAGTGTCACACGAATTAAATAGGTATGAGATTACAAAAATATTATTTTAAATATGTGCAAAATTTACTCAATGATTCGTAGGTTGTCCAGATTTTTTTATATTTTTTTTAGTTTAATTTTTAGTCGGGAAATTACTAATTCAAATTATTTAAATTTAATAATTTCATAAAATAGTGACAAAAGATCTTTCATACTTCAATATTCTTAATAATAACTAATCAATTTTACTTCGCAATTATTAAGAATTTTGTAATATGTGTGTGAAAAAAAATTCCAATTTGGTATATTGAATTCATTCTCCCCCCCCCCCACTATAATACCTCCCCACCGAAACTTTTCCCATCCCCTCTATTTATTACAGACACAGTAGCACAGGCCCAAATTTCTATTTCATTCCATTGTTTACTAAGAACTTTATGGCGAAACAGTTGCCGCAAAAAAAGTATTTACTCATATTTACATTTGGGCCGAGCATTGCGGTCCATCCAATCCGTCCAAATCCACGACTGACTCCGTACTTAGAGCGCCCAAAGCCCCCGCTATCAAGACCATTTTTATTTCGTAAATATTTTCTAGTGGTCGTTTATCAGAGATAGCGAAATAATGTTTTGGGTGTTATGGAGAATTAGGAAGAGTCTGAATAGTCTCGGATATTTAACCAAAGGATAACCTTTCATTCTGAGAGGATAGATAGAATTATTTCAGAATGTGCATTTGTTAAGCTATTTGAAAGATATTTCTCTTAACTGTTTGTATTGCCCTGGAATTTGGTGAAATAATACAATAAAACTTAAGAAGAAATTTGGCTGAATACATGTAAATTATGTGGGAACAACTTCCTACCCTAAAAAATAACTTCATAAATAGGTTTAGGTTCTTAAGCATGTATACTAATTTCTGATCTAATTCCTTACTTTAAATGTCCCTCTCCGTAGTATTCATGTCTGCAATATTCTTGTTTTGAATATTATTGACCTTTCTTTTCTTGTCATTAGTATTTTTGTCCGTATTGTTTTTTGTCCGTTGTATTCTTGTCCGTGGTATTCTTGCTCGTGGTATTCTTGACCGTGGGATTCTTATCCGTAGTATTCTGGTTCGCAGTATTCTTTTCCTTTGCATTTTCGCCTAAAGCTCAGTATTGTTATCTTTAATATTCTTCTACAGTATTCTTGACTATAGTAATTTTGTACGCAGTAAGAATACTACAGTATTCTTGACTATAGTATTCTTGTCTACAGCATTCTTGTCTACAGCATTCTTGTCTACAGCATTCTTGTCTGCAGTATTCTTGTTCTTAGTATTCTCGACTTCAGTTTTCTTGTCCTCTGTTATTCTTGACCGTAGTATTCTTGCCGGTAGTATTCTTGCCACTAGTTGTATTCTTGACCGTAGTATTCTTGTCCGTAGAATTTTTGTCTCTAGTATTCTTGAATTTAGTATCCTTGTTTCAATTATTCCTAACCCTGGTATACATGCCCAAAGTATTCTTGTTTTAAGTATTCGTGTATCAAGTATTCCAGCCAATAATATTCTAGTCTGTCCCCACAAACACTCTCCTGAAGCACACCACAACAACTCTCTTTATTCCAGTCTCATGTACAAAATTCCTGAGTTACCAATATATTTGGTAGAGAAAAAGGAATAATGATTGGTAGGGTATCGAAACAAGGGCCAAAGTATTTGGCTTAACGAAGCTTCTTTGTCCGCTGTTATTGGCAATATCAAACGTGCAAATTTGTTCAGGGCTTTTCCGAAATATGTATCTATATTCATCAGGAGTAATTCTTGGAGCAGAGAAGATGTGAATGGCGTTATGAATACCAATGGATATAGTTTGCTGTAAAATGAAACTGCTTTGGGGAGTATACAGCAGTGTAGAAACAATGAGAGAAAGTTATGTTAGGGACAAAAAATAATAAAATAGGTAGGTTCCTTGATCTTCTATGGCCCTACTAAAACTTTCTCTCTCCATCTTCTATGGCTCCACAATAACTTCCTCTCTTAATCTTCTATGGCCCCACTAAAACTTTCGCTCTCGATCTTCTATGGCCCCACCATAACTTCCTCTCTTAATCTTCTATGGTCCCACCGTTGCTTTCACTTTCAATCTTCAATGGCCCCACCATAACTCTTAAGTTTCGGTGCTAGGAAAATTCATCCCCCAAAATTTCATCCTCGGAAAATTTTGTCCACGAAAAATTAGTCCTCGGAAAATTCGTCCGTTTACTTGAATTAGGAATAGAAAAAAAGGCATCATTGAGTGTTAACAATATGCGTAAGAGATAATTGCAGTTGCATAAAATCTGGTTAGATGAAAATAACACATGTATTCAGCAGTTATAACTGTTGTTAAAAAAAGTCATTCAAATAGTTATATAGTATATTATATTATAAATAGTTAAATTTAAAATTAAAAAATAGCCTAATCAAATATTTAAATTGAATAGTTGAACTTTTTCAGTGGTAGGGTTTACGAATTTTCCTCGGACGAAATTTCCGATTACGAGAAAATTATAGTATATTTATTGAAAATATATACATGATGAATATAATTTTCCTCCTTTAAAATTTTATCTATACATTTTAATGATTTGTATTGACTGTAAACAGATATTGTATGAATGTTCTTCACCGTGAGAGTTCATCCCTAGTGGAATATTATTTGTATTGACTGTAAATAAATATTGTATGAATGTTCTTCACCGTAAGAGTTCATCTCTAGTGGAATATTATTTGTATCTTTAATACTTTGCTAATTAAGATTTTTGTTCTGAATTTCAATTGCATGTTGCAATTTTATTTTCATTGAATTATGATTAATTTCAATGAAAAAAAATATTGTATTTATGGATAAGAAATCTATAAGATATCAACATGTATCGGAAACAAATATAATTTTAAAAAATTTAAATTAGTTGTTATTTAGTTGTTTTAGAAGGGAAGTATCAGTTAGAAATTAATAATTAATAAAATAATTCTGTTAAAAAAATTAATAATTAATAAAAAATTTCTGTTTAACTAAAGTAAACAGAAAAAGCAAAATTGAATTAAATGATATCATTATGGTTATAATATCTTTCTTTATCATGTTCATTTGTATTCATTTAAATGCAACATTCACAGTATTTTTATTTGTTCTATTTAATTTGGTTAATACGATTCATCTGTAAAGTTTAATAATTACTACAGTAAATGTATTTCAATTAGATTACCTTTTTATATTCTATCTTTATATTCTTTTTAGATTTAGATAATCATTAACTATTCTTTTAAATCATGATATTTAGCTGAAGAACTCGATCTTGTAATAAAGTTTATAACTATGATGTAAATATATTTTATTGAAATCGAATAATAACTTGATTTATTTAATCAAAAGCAGTCAAATAATAAAATAGTGCTTTTTTTTTCTATGGTAAGTTCGGAATTATCGGTCAGTACTACATCTTCGGACATATAAGAAATGCAAATATAAAAATTGTTATTATTACACAGTGCTATCTAATAACCCGGGTTTGCAGAAGTATTAGATAGCACTGTGTAATAAAAACAATTTTTATATAGTTCTTTCTTATATGACCGAAGATGTAGTACTGACCGATAATTCGGCACTTACCCAATAATTTTATTTTGAAATGGGCTAATTTGTAGGTTTTAAATGATGTCAATTATTTGAGGAAGAAACACTACAATTTTTTTACAAAAATATTGTTTTGTTGATTAATTGTAAAACATTGTTAATAAATTTAAGAATAATGTATCTTTTAACAATATTATTTTTAAGATCAAAATGGTGAAATTAAAAACAATAATATTTCAATTATGTTTTAATATTTTACTTAGATTACAAAAAAACATTTATATTTATAATTTGTTATTTGAATGAATAAATACATAATTACTATTTAAAATATTGTAATAAAATTGCACTTAATATTAGATGTTATTCCTAATTTTAACCATTTATTATTACAATTTATTAAATTTACCTCATTTTGTATATTCCTAATTAGAAGAATTCAATGCTGAAGTATACTCAATTTAAATTCTATATCAACTATCCAAATTAACGATAAATAACAAGCAATACTTATAAGGCTATATGTTATATAGCAATTGCAATTGCAATAGCAATATTACGGTCATTATATAGCAGCTCCCTTCCAATGCAAAACTTTTCCATTTGTCAGAAATGAATATCTAGATAATTGGCTCGTTAGCCATCGAGTAACAATAGACTTACTGAAATAATAATAATTCTCCAACATGGTTACAATCCTCCATATTTGATAGCATGTAATGTTTACGTATGGTCCCAGTAAGGGTTTTGAATAGTGTTCGAACCCTGTTTTTCAAACGGCATTGAAGCAACCCTGCTTCTCCATTTTTCTCTTTCTGAGTGTTAAGACTCTCATAGCCCAAAGCAAGACACAAATGCCCATTGTGGTTGGAAGCAATGAGCGTATGGGCACGAGCTTATTCATCTTTACAAGCATGGTCCAACTGGACATCTATGAGCGAGCATTATCCGCTACACGCTTCTACGTGAGATCTTCAACGGCGGGTCCATAATGCTTGAGACGTAATCGTGACCAATTGATGTCAGGCTCTTTTGCCAAGGAGTAGTCATGCTTATTGTACTTCAGAATTCATCTATTTATATCTCAGTGGAGCTATTCATTCATTATTTCATTGTGTATTGAACATTTCGATTGATAACATATTTCTAGCACGCTTTAGTTCATCTAGAATTATGCTTTTGTATTTTTGTATATGTTGAGATCAATGATTTTTTCGACCACCAAGAAAATTTACTTTTTCCTCTCGTAAATGGCTAAGTAAGTGAATCAACTGATTTGATGTGACGTTTTTTTCACTGCGTATACCAACATGAACCGCAGAACACAATTACAAAGCGCATTTTGCCTGCTATAAACTAGAGACAAAATTAAATTACGTTCACAACGAGTTTTTGAAAATAGAGAAAAATAACTTGTAATTCGGCAACCAAGTCCGTACACTGTGGAATAAAATAGACTCTTATTTTTGGACAATTTTATTAGCGGTCGCACAATTTTTCATTTCCCACTGTTATTTTAGCCGAGAAATAATTGGCTGGTGAAATTCTGTAAATTTCTCAGGAAATAACGTGAGAAAAATGTGAAATTCTATGCTGCCCATTAATTTTAATAGTATTTTTATTCTCTGGAGTGACGGTGTAGATGGGCTACAGCGGGGAAAATATACGGAGTCAAGGATTGCCTATGCTCTCGAACTTAAAATACGTATTATATCAATAATGTTCAATTTATGATCTTTATGAATATTGTCTTTATACTGTATATCAAAATTAAAATCTTTACAAAGAATAAATCATCTATTGATATATCTGAAAGATTTCATGTCCTTTAAATAGGTTTCAATGAATTCCAACTTTTTCCCGCAATAGATAAATAGATTAACATCATTTAATGAGGGGAATATACATAAAACTTAGAAATATAATAGTGCTGAAAATGATAATGTTAAATTAGAATCAATAATAATAATAGGAGTCCGTTTAAAAACAGAAAAGAATGGGATCTAGTAGGGAGCGCTCGGCAGCCATTTTGTTTGTTCCGTAGCGCTGTGCGTCGGAATAATCGCAGATACAAAATAGAACATCGGGATACACTATACTCATTATAGCGGTTATATTCCGGCACTATAATGTAATAGTTATACTTATTATCATGAATAATGTTCTTATGAAGTCCATTTAATTATATATATGAACATTCAAATCGTATGTTAATCAATTAATAAAGAAAAAGACAAAGACTCACATTAAAATCTGTATGTTTGACATCTAAAATTTGCTTCTAAAATATTTTTAGTAATTGGAAGTTTTATATCAAAAGGTGATGATTTCGCGAATTGAAGTAATAATATCAATTGAATCTTGTCGAAGCTTAATAATCAATTAATTTCTTAAATACGTTTCGTATATTTTTTCCTTATGTGAAATCGCGTGACAATTTTTTTGAATCCACACAAAGTGTCAGCAAAATCGAACATTTTGAATTCAGAATTTTCTGTTTCTGTTTAACTTTACATCAAGCGTAAGTTTTCGAATTCTTCAAAGTGTGATGTTCTGTAGGTGAAAAATATCATAACCTTGATGATCCTAACAGGTTTCTGTGGCTAGATTTCTAGGATAAAAATGATGCATGAGCGGTTAGGACAAATTTGGGTTCCTTTTGAAGTTAGCAGCTTTGGGAGTTTTCCGAAATGGTAAAACTGGTTCGCAGGGATACTTTCCAAAACCTGTTTGCCTTCTTTGGACGTGTCCAGTTGCTCCTCTTCTACGACAACCAATAGTTATTCATAAAAAGTAACCATTTTTTAGATAATTTGTGATGGTTTTTTATATATTTTTTGTTAGAATGACAGAAATATTTAAGAATAAAGCTATTCCTTTTGTCTAATGGCTAATAGTAATTAAAATTAAAGTAACTAATTTTCATATATTAACTAATTATTTATTATATTTTAACTAACATTTAAGGATAAAGTATTTAACACACATAGCTAGATATCTATTAAATAATTAGCATACGTAGATATTGCGATTATTCCATCAATTCTTTTTAACTTTATTTAAGCATTCAAAATATTTTTAAAATGGAGTCAAATTTCTCATTCCTGAATTACCAGTTAAAAAATAACGTGTTCTCAATATAGTATATGGACTTAGACTTTCGGCGAATTGTCTTTCAGTCAAATGTCATTCGGCCATGTGTCCGGACCCATATATAGCCCAAAGGATCTTAGCCGAAGGACACTTGGCCGAAGGACACTTGGACGAATGATACTTGGGCGAACAGACATATGGTCGAAAGACATTTGGCTTAATTTTAGCTGTACGGATATCGGGCCGAAAGAATTCTATTTAATGTGTATACATATTAAGAAATGCAGCCTCCGTTTAATTCAATTATAATTTTTCAGTTTCGTGTAATTGAAAGTTATGTTATATAAATGAAAATAAAATTCTAATATTTACATAATGCCGAATTCGAATCCATGTTACGAACTGCAAGCATATATTGCTCAACAATTTGAATTTCTTCATCATCATGGACTTCCTCGCAACTATAAGAGGTGAAAAAAGCTGTTCTCCGTACTTTTGTTATTGTTTATTATAATATAGAAAGAAACTATTTTTATTATATAAATAATATTACTATCTCTCTTTTTTTGTTCATGAAAATAAAAATATTTCGGCCTAATGTCCGTTCGGTCAAATATCCTTCAGCTAAATATTTGTAACTAGTGTACTTGCCCATTAAGAATAACGTGTTCTCAATAGTATCAATATTTGTAACTAGTGTACTTGCCCATTAAGAATAACGTGTTCTCAATAGTATAATATTTGTAACTAGTGTACTTGCCCGTTAAGAATAACGTGTTCTCAATAGTATCAATATTTATAACTAGTGTACATGCCCATTAAGAATAACGTGTTCTCAATAGTATCAATATTTGTAACTAGTGTACTTGCCCATTAAGAATAACGTGTTCTCAATAGTATAATATTTGTAACTAGTGTACTTGCCCGTTAAGAATAACGTGTTCTCAATAGTATCAATATTTATAACTAGTGTACTTGCCCATTAAGAATAACGTGTTCTCAATAGTATAATATTTGTAACTAGTGTACTTGCCCGTTAAGAATAACGTGTTCTCAATAGTATCAATATTTATAACTAGTGTACATGCCCATTAAGAATAACGTGTTCTCAATAGTATCAATATTTGTAACTAGTGTACTTGCCCATTAAGAATAACGTGTTCTCAATAGTATAATATTTGTAACTAGTGTACTTGCCCGTTAAGAATAACGTGTTCTCAATAGTATCAATATTTGTAACTAGTGTACTTGACCATTAAGAATAACGTGTTCTCAATAGTATCAATATTTGTAACTAGTGTACTTGCCCGTTAAGAATAACGTGTTCTCAATAGTATAATATTTGTAACTAGTGTACTTGCCCGTTAAGAATAACGTGTTCTCAATAGTATCAACATTTGTAACTAGTGTACTTGCCCGTTAAGAATAACGTGTTCTCAATAGTATCAATATTTGTAACTAGTGCAATTGCCTGTTAAGAATAACGTGTTCTCAATAGTACCAATACTTGTAACTAGTGTACTTGCCCATTAAGAATAACATCTCATCAGTATCAATATTTGTGTAATTTAACTATCAATATTTTTGGTATCTGTCCAAAAGATTTTTCTACTAAATTAAACAAAAACTAAATTCATACAAAATTCATACTAAGATTTATATTAAAAATAATTCATTCAAATTTTTTTAATTTTTGTTTATTCAAAATTCATACTAAAATTCATACTAAAATCATTCATACAAAATTAAATAAACTTCAAATACGATGTATATTCTAAATTAGCATTAGGTTTCTAACACTAAACTAACTCTGTATTTAAGCTATATAATAAATCTTCTTATAAAACAAATCTAAAGTAAAAATGATAATACAGATTCCTGCACAAAAAATTATTATTGAAATTTCACAAATATATTTGAAAATTTCCATTGTGAAAATTAAAAAACACAAATACTTTTTTATAACGATTTCATGTTGGCTTATAGTATTTAATCTTAATCATTATATCTAATTAAAACTGTGACATTATCTTGCCAAAGTACACCACTATTCAATATCGAAAACAACCCACAATATCTCACGGCATCAACTGCTAATCTACAAAATAGATTATAGAAATTTATATTCGAACAATAAGCCATTGATTACATTTGGATGAACACATAAATGAATATACATCAATTAAATTACACTGGAAATCAGCGAGGGAAATAATGGCGCAATATAATATCGTTCATCAATTTAGATCGGATATAAAACTGGAGCAACGATCGGGGGGTATCTATTATACATGGAAAATAATCTAATTTCCTTGTTGCAAATGACGTGAATTAGAGTTTCAAAATGGCGGAGATGGGGTCTTTTTTACTCTGGTGAATTCATAAATACGATAATAAAGAGGGTTATTGAAATGGGAGATGAGAGCCATGGGGGTGATTGAGGTAAGGACTATTTTGTACAGCATTAGATCAAGTTTGATACCATGTGGTCAGATGGTTTATCGCAAAATTACATCGTGTTTTGCAGGACGGTTAATTCCTTATTTTGTCTTCACGTGACTGGCAATCTAGCGTCAGTTCCATTGAGAATGGGTAAACAAAATAAGGTTTTACACCGTCGTTCTCACCGTCCTGCAATAGCTGCAACACTACCTCTAAGGTATATATATATATCATAACTCTATGCATACAGCAATAATATCACAGATATAAGTTTATTATATCTCAACCACGGTATAATATTTACCTATAAAAAGGTCCTCATTCATGAGCTATTGATTTATTCATCGTATTCTTCACTATAATACCAGTAATACACTAAAGGCAATTGATTTGAACTGACGTTACAGAAAACTGAAGAAGGGCCTTTTAGTGGGGATACAGAAGGGGATTTGTAATTATTATAAAAGAGTCGATATTAATATTAATCTTCAGATATTGCGAATAAATGAACGTGTATATATCTCGCAATATATATTATTATGTGTATTGTGTTTCAGGAGTGAATTGATAAAAAAATACCTTGATTAATAATAGTAATAGGTATTATGAACGGGTAATGGAGATTTGCTTTCAGTATATTTCTGCAATATACTTTTAATAATATTAATGTGATTTATATATTAATAAACATTAAGAGTTTGTTGTTATATAAATGAAAGGATTATGTAAAATAAAATAAATGTTAAAAATAAAATTCTAGAATTTGAAAATAGATATCTAAGTAGAATTGGATTACTATTACATAAATATTATCCCGTTATTTTAAATTCTTATGTAAATAGCTTGGCAAATTGTCTTATTTTATTAATTTTAATGAATTTACACTATGTTTATGAATTAAAATACATTTTAATTTGATAGAAGGCAGAGTGTATGCAGAAAATGATTTCTAAAATGAATTAATGTCTTCTGACCAAAATGAAATGAACTTCAACGATTGGATGAAACTGTACCTACTCCATAATCATTTACAAGAAAACGTATTACATATTAAAGCTAATAATTTACCCGATTAAACATTATGGTTGTATCATAACTCATTAAATTTTATAAAACTTTAAATCTTACAAAAATTCTGATAATTTGTGTCATATAACCAATTATTATTGATAATGAATTCGTATCTAGTCTTTTTTTTCATAATTTTAGTTTTTTAACTCGATAGTTTTCTCTGAAATATACTTTAAAGAAAAAGGGGGGGGGGGGGCTGTACGATTTTAGGACCCCTTTTACATCTTCTCCAAGAAGAAATAGGTTGAAACTGTTTCTTCAATCGCCTCTTGATAAGAAGCGTTCGCCCCATAATAATCTAATAAGACTAATTGGCCGAAGACCAAAGAGATTCAAGTTGCGTTTTGTGCCAGAAGAAGAGGACAGTCAAAGCTGAGCCAATTGGAAAGACAAACACCCCTTCGCTTTATTGTTTATTATAATCCTGAACAATGCTGCAATGGCGGGAGTAGAATAACGTTTCATTTAGTCGCGCCAATGAACAAGTTACTTATATAACTCAAAAAAAGACAAACTAGAGGGTCCAAATCCATTTTAAGGTACGGGGAAGGTAAATTTATGAAAGTAGTCTCGTGTTCCCCTGCTGGCTGAAGCTCGTTTCTCATTTTTGAATTGACTGTTGTCATGGGAAATCATTTTGAGATGAAGGAAATTGAAGCATATAATGCATTTCAAAATGGTACGTCGAGGGGGCGCGCTCGGATTAGGTTTAGTTTTTTTTATTAATGACGAGAGAGAGTAATATAAATACGTGCGAGCGTCAGAGGGTGGACTGGTGAGTGTCCATGGAGATTGGTGATTATTCTATTATTATCACAACACTGAGGTGATCTTCTGACGAGAAATGGAATATGGAAGCATCAAACCTTACATAGAGATTAGGAATAACAGGTTATATATCTACAGTATAACTCATCTATAGTGAATTTAGAGTCCTGAGTAAGAGAAATACCCTGTATATTGAACAAATTTTCTTTAGTTTGCCATGAATACCCGTCAGTTTAAAAAAACCTGACGGGTATTATATGGCAGGTTAAAGAAATTTTGTTCGCTATACGGGGTAGTACTCTTACTCAGGATGGACTCCAATGTAGAAGAGCTCTAATTTACCATAAATTGTTATTAAACATTGATTGAATTGTCCATGATTACCTTTTGATATTTCTAATAACTTACATGCTTCATCGCACTCACTTTTTTCTTCGCTTGTCTGCGGTAAGCCCCTCCTAGTATTTAATAACGAAAGAGATAACCAAAAGCGAAAACAGTCCAGCTGACGGATTTACATTCTTCATTTCTGCTCAATTTCATTTCACTTGAAAGAAAATCTACCGAAGAACAGTTCCAGTAAGATTTACACAAATTCTGTAAAAAAACCCTGAAGGAACCAAGAGATTAAGACTGATCCAATGATCAGCATTCGAATTCATTTATGCAAGGGGCTGTCTTCAAAAATAGTCTCCTGGATGAGATTTTCCACAAAGAGTCTTTCTAAAGGTAGATCTATTTCACTGGATTTGTTCTTTTTTACCATGCGAACAAGATGAAGACTTGACAGTTATATACGACTCCCATTCCATCTATCTCCCTGCTTCTCCTTTAACTGACCAATCACAATTTTACGATTTCGCTAAACTTGACTCTCATATTTTCGTTATTTTTCCCTTAATTCTTTCCGAAAGAAATTCGAGCTGAATCTGATGAAGAGTGAAATGGACGGAAGATGTTTTAATTTAGAGAAAATGGAAGAACTGGACGAGTGTGTGTGTGTCTGTGTGTGTATGTGTGTGTGTGTGTGTGCTGCAAGGGGTTTTCAGAAAAAAAGAATATTAGTTCGTCAAAAGAAGTATATTGAATCACAAAGTCAGATTCGAAGCAAAATGCAAAATATATCGAATATCAGAGGAAGAATATATATACTACATAGGACTGACTCCAAAAGTTGTTTTTCTTATAGGTAGATTGCGGCTTAGGATAATAGACAAAGAAATAACCTATTTGATTTCTTTTTCAAGTATTACTGTAGAATAAGTTTATGTTTAATGATGCGAAATTAGTTGATGATTATTATACTGAAAGATATTGTATTCCAATTGATTTGTATTAAATCTTTGTGTCTCATTTCTAGAATTTGTAGAAAATTTTAATTCATTATTAAAGAAAGGATTTTTTTTTCAAAACGTCATTGTTGATTAGATTATGAATTTGGGTATGCATGTGTTTTTATAGATTTCTAATATATTAAGAAACTATCAATTGAAAAAAAAAAACTTCTAGTTCTTTTAAAAACTTAAAATAAGTGAATAAAGAAATATAATAAATATAAATGCCTAATAAGTACACAAACATCTTAATTGATAAATAAATATGTAGAACAAAATAGGTACACAAACATATTGCGAGATGTTAAAAACAGTCACTCAGAAAATGAGTAGCAGGCATTGAAGTCTCTGGTAGTTATCCGTATTCCCATTGTTATTAAAAAATAAAATCTAAAATGGAAAATTAATCTTAGAGCTGTTGTAGAATAAAATTTTCCAATGTATGATGAAATATATTATTTAATGTAGGTATTTTAAAAAAATTATAAAATGGATAATTCAACTTTAGTTGTATCTAAATTATAAATAATAATTATTAAAAATATGAAAGTGGGAGCAATGTGAGAGAAGAATTAATTAATTTCAATTAATAACTTATGAATGACTATATATATATAATGTGTAAATTTTTTAGTATTTGCATCATTTTTTCAAATTACTTCACTAATAATAATTTTGTATATAGAAAGATGAACAAAATTATTACTAGATTTTCATTCCTACTTATCGTTACAAATGAGAATACTAGCTATTTTACCAACTAATTAGGTACATAAAAATGGCTTGAATTGAATAAAAATCACATAGTTTTTTTTCTATAGATCATGAAGATTGAAAACCGTAGATTTAATTATTTTTAGTTTAGTTCCAGCTTAAGAAAATCACTTGGATTTTGATGAAATTTTCGGTTAAAAAAACAACTTAGTGTCTCTTAATTCATAGAATTATATAACAGAATATTTTTAATTTAATTTCAAGAATTAATTATTAATTACCTGCATTAATGAGAGATTTAAATGAAATTGAAAAATAAAAGAAGGCATAATATGAGGACTATTCCTCATTGAAAATTTAACTATGTAAATAAAAAAAAAATAATATAACTTGTATTGAATTTGGATTAAGAAATGCAATATTTTGTGAATCAATTTTTGATAGATTATCAAATGATCTATTTATTATTATTTTATTTTTTAAATTCTTGTAAATAAGTGTATATTAAAGCATAGGAGTAAATTTACATATACCATATATATTATATAGCAGTTCAATTATTTACCTGTATTACACAGATATAAATTTTGTCTTCAGATTTTATTAAGGTTGAATTTTTTGCATCTATTCAAATGAATTGAAATTACGTACATCCACTCTAACAAGTTTATTTAAATTTTATTAATTTTCAAGGGGAAATGATTAGTTTGTGTGTATGTCAAATGATATCCGATGATATTAATAGAATACTAATAAAGTTAGTATTCTAAATGATAATTTGATGGCAAATTTTATTTGTCAAATTTTTTTTTATGAGTTTTTATTTTTAAGTAATTTTAAGAAAGATACCAATATTTTGTATACAGATGTGTGTTCAGATAAAATAAATTAGTATGTTTTGAATATTTATATGATTTCAAGACAAAAAACCACCGTTTTAAAAAAACCGCGATAAATGAAACGCAGAAAAAGCCCCCCGTACAAAAAAAAAAAAACGGACAAAAAAACCCCCGGTGCATAAAACCCCGGTTGAAATAAATAGCTGAATTCATTTTTATTAATACATTTAACGTTATTCAATGCGAACCAATAATTATTACATATTTTGCCGACAATATGAAATCAATTTTTAATTTATGATTTAGTAAATATTTGAAATTTCAACAAGTTTGTGAGACTATATTGGATGCAATAAAAAAATCTAATGATGAAATATAATTAATTAATTTTTTATTAAATATAATATTAATAAATATAATAAAAAAGTCAAAACTATGATAATTTCGAAATAATTTATACTAGTGTGACCTGTAGCCACGACTACGAATTATAAAATTATACGATCCCTCTATTGTTTCGGACAGACAGACAGATAGTTTTCTTATAAATTATTATGATATATACTTGAGTAAAATAATACTGTTCTAAATAAAGTAAATACATTTTCCAATACAATAATTTCCATACATTATACTTTATTCAACATTATATAAATTTATTTTAGAAAAGTATATCTATTAAGGCATTTTAAACCAACTATCTGTATCGATACTTTCTTGTACCATGTATAGTGTATACCCTATACAATATATATGTATGTATATATACATTTGGTGGGTTGGGGGAGAGGTAATCAAATCATAGAAAACGAGTTTAACTACAATTCAATGGTAGACTGAAGTAAAGGCGTAACTATATCAATTATTGGTGTATAGTCAAATTTCCCACTTTTAAAATAGAAAATAAATTTAAAAAATCCAAGAACTGATATTATTAAATTATTACGTGTGTAGTTATACAAAAATAAAATATTTAGTACAAGTTAATTTACTTCAATTTCATGTCATTAAAATAAATATATCTAGAAAATATTCTAAAAACAAATTTATACATAAAAGTTTGATAATAAGCAAAAAATATTATATCAGTTTGAAGTAAATTTACTTTACTGTTAATTTCAAACGATAATTGAATTTGAATATAAAATATTGAAAATAATAAAATATCTTCATATAATTTTTGTTTGTTTTATTTCAAAATGATGAACTAATTAAGTTTCTACACAATTATTGTGTATGAACATACGAACCATTCTGTAGAAGTAAATAAAATGGTTATACAGGGTGACCCGCAAAAAAGTGTACCCAAGTTTGAATTAATGTAAATATTATACACGTACAATCTTAAGCAATGACGGTGATAGAATTAATTACATATAAAAAAAATTATTTTAATATTTTCTTCAACATATTTTTTGACTAATCATAAATATTATATTTATATTAATTCTAAGTTGGGTAAACTTTTTGGGGGTCACCCTGTATTTATGATAAAGGTTAGTTTAAACGTAAAGGTCAAGGTCATTTATTAGTCTAAATGTATTCAACAAAATTGCCTGATTTTTCAGTTTCTAATAATATTATTTCATTCAGAATATATTTTTTGAATAATATAATTAGTGAATTTTACACTTTTTTCAAATTATGTTATTGAATTTTAAACTTTTTTCGAATTATGTTATTGAATTTTACACTTTTTTCAAATTATATTATTGAATTTTACACTATTTTCGAATTATGTTATTGAATTTTACACTTTTTTCAAATTATGTTATTGAATTTTACACTTTTTTCAAATTTTGTTATTGAATTTTACACTTTTTTCGAATTATGTTATTAAATTTTACACTTTTTTCAAATTATGTTATTGAATTTTACACTTTTTTCAAATTATATTATTGAATTTTACACTATTTTCGAATTATGTTATTGAATTTTACACTTTTTTCAAATTATGTTATTGAATTTTACACTATTTTCGAATTATGTTATTGAATTTTACACTATTATCGAATTATGTTATTGAATTTCACACTTTTTTCGAATTATATTATTGAATTTTACACTTTTTTCAAATTTTGTTATTGAATTTTACACTTTTTTCGAATTATGTTATTGAATTTTACACTTTTTTCAAATTATGTTATTGAATTTTACACTTTTTTCAAATTATATTATTGAATTTTACACTATTTTCGAATTATGTTATTGAATTTTACACTTTTTTCAAATTATGTTATTGAATTTTACACTATTTTCGAATTATGTTATTGAATTTTACACTATTATCGAATTATGTTATTGAATTTCACACTTTTTTCGAATTATATTATTGAATTTTACACTTTTTTCAAATTATGTTATTGAATTTTACACTTTTTTCGAATTATGTTATTAAATTTTACACTTTTTTCAAATTATGTTATTGAATTTTACACTTTTTTCAAATTATGTTATTGAATTTTACACTATTTTCGAATTATGTTATTGAATTTCACACTATTATCGAATTATGTTATTGAATTTTACACTTTTTTCAAATTATGTTATTGAATTTTACACTATTTTCGAATTATGTTATTGAATTTCACACTATTATCGAATTATGTTATTGAATTTCACACTTTTTTCGAATTATGTTATTGAATTTTACACTATTTTCGAATTATGTAATTGAATTTTACACTTTTTTCGAATTATGTTATTAAATTTTACACTTTTTTCGAATTATGTTATTGAATTTCACACTTTTTTCGAATTATGTTATTGAATTTTACACTTTTTTCGAATTATATTATTGAATTTTACACTTTTTTCAAATTATGTTATTGAATTTTACACTTTTTTCGAATTATGTTATTGAATTTTACACTTTTTTCAAATTATGTTATTGAATTTTACACTATTTTCGAATTATGTTATTGAATTTCACACTATTATCGAATTATGTTATTGAATTTCACACTTTTTTCGAATTATGTTATTGATTTTTACACTTTTTTCAAATTATGTTATTGAATTTTAAACTTTTTTCAAATTATGTTATTGAATTTTACACTTTTTTCGAATTATATTATTGAATTTTACACTTTTTTCAAATTATGTTATTGAATTTTACACTTTTTTCAAATTATGTTATTGAATTTTAAACTTTTTTCAAATTATGTTATTGAATTTTACACTTTTTTCAAATTATGTTATTGAATTTTACACTATTTTCGAATTATGTTATTGAATTTCACACTATTATCGAATTATGTTATTGAATTTTACACTTTTTTCGAATTATATTATTGAATTTTACACTTTTTTCAAATTATGTTATTGAATTTTACACTTTTTTCGAATTATGTTATTGAATTTTACACTTTTTTCAAATTATGTTATTGAATTTTACACTTTTTTCGAATTATATTATTGAATTTTACACTTTTTTCAAATTATATTATTGAATTTTACAGTTTTTTCGAATTATGTTATTGAATTTTACACACTTTTTTCGGATTATGTTATTGAATTTTAAATTTTTTTCAAATTATATTATTGAACTTTACACTTTTTTCGAATTAGTTTATTGAATTTTATAATTTTTTCGAATTATATTATTGAATTTTGAACTTTTTTCCATTATTTATTACAATATATGATTTTTCTAGATTTGAATGAATATACTATTTGCATTATGACATGTTTTACAATGAAGTTAGATAACATTATATATTTTTTATATATAGGTAACTCCATTCATGGAGTAGCTTTTCTGCATTTATGATCATTGTCATCGACTGAAGGTAGGATACTTTGTTCTTGGAGTAGCTTTACCGCATCCATGGCCTTTGATTCCGAAACAGACGTTAAAGCCCATAATAAGTATATAAATGATCACTTTTAGAAATATGAGTTAGCATATTTATAAACAAACTCAAATAATAAATAATTATTCATAATTAATTATTTATAAAAATTAATACTTATAAACAAACTCAAATAATAAATAATTAATCGTTAGCTACATAATCATTCGCTATCTCAAAATAATCATCAATGAATTTTAATTATTCATTAATGAATTCATATAGTCGGTAAAAGGTAAAATTCCTTTTTCCTCATAAAAATTAAAATGATGATAATTATTATTAATTTTGATTTCAATTCATTTCTTAATTAATTCAAACAATTATTATTTTAGTGAGAATTCACTTCTAAATAAAAGTTGGTAATAATAAAAATTAAATAAAACAAATTTTATCAAACGAATAAAATCACTCAATTAATGCAGAAAACGTAATATTTCTTGATTTTAAAATTTATTGAATTTTTCATTTATCAATGAATATAACTATACTCTTATAATTTAAAGAAGATTTTTATTTCATATGATGGTTATATGTCAGTGATAATGTAATACTATGGGACATTACCGTAGACTTACGAATTTTAAATCTCATAACGTGGGAAGAAGCCAGTGTATTTATATTGAATTATATTATCAAATACAATTATCAATTACAAATTTATCAGACGATTTCATTTAATTCCAGTTACATTATTTTCATTCTTAATTAAATATTTTAATTTAATTTTAAAATTAGTTATTTAATTTTTTTAAATCATTTATATTTCAATTAATCAATTACATCTTATTTTACTTAGAGATTTTAAACTTTTAATGAAGAGGTAATATTGTGATAATATTATGTTAATTAAGTTTTAATGTAATAAATGCCCTTTTTAATAAGTAATAATATGTAACAAATTGACTAGGTAATGATATGTAACAAATTGACTGGGTAATAATATGTAACAAATTGACTGGGTAATAATATGTAACAAATTGACTGGGTAATAATATGTAATAAATTGACTAGGTAATAATATGTAATAAATCGACTTGGTAATAATATATAATAAATTGACTAGGTAATAATATGCAATAAATTGACTAGGTAATAATATGCAATAAATTGACTAGGTAATAATATGTCATAAATTGACTAGGTAATAATATTCAATAAATTGACTAGGTAATAATATGCAATAAATTGACTAGGTAATAATATGCAATAAATTGACTAGGTAATAATATGTAACGAAATAGAAAGGAAATTTATTTCAAACTATACAAATAAGTGCGTAATTTCGGTAAAAATTACTCATAAGAATTTCCAGAAAACTGAATGTAAAATAGCTATAAACTGAGCTAATTAATAACACAATGAAAATGAATACATTTAAATGGAAATATCAAAAATAAGGAAACTAAATACCTATATGGAAACATGTACCAAATTATCACTTTCTAAATGGTAACTTTTAATGGTAAAATATTATCTACCTAATTATATCACAGTAAAAGGTATATTAATGTTAAATCTGTACCTAATTATATCACAATAAAATGTAAATCTTTCTAATGGTTAAAATATAAGTTTAATTACTACCATATTTAACTTCAATTAATTTGCACATAACATTATTAGTCTGCTTTATTTTTTTTATATATTTCCTATTGAAATTAAAAGTCAGATATGTTAAATATTCTAATTAAGAGATTTTCTACCTTATGTTCTTATATTATGAAATATATTAATAGATGTTAATTAAATATGTGATGAAAATTAAATAGGTTGTTATTAAAAATCAATGTTTAAATATAATAATTACAATAGTAAAATAATTGTGAAGAGAAAACTATGAATTTTTTATTTTACTTTTCAAATAGTTCTTCTCCTGTTTTTAATTCGTATTTGGTAAATAATTCTTTACCTATATACTATTCATTTGTTTACATTAAAAAAATATAAATATTTTACTTATACTTTTCAAATAATATTTGCTGGAATTATTGGAAAAACATCAAATTTCTACCATCAAAACCCTTTACATAAAAGAACACAGAAAATTGAAAATATTCAAGCTTTGAATACATGAAAAAATTGTATTGAAAAAAAATCTTTTTCCTGGTAAAAATGGAATAGTAAAAATAATCACAGAAAACTAATTAAAATAACATCTTAATATAATTTTTAGAATGATATTTAAAAAAAAAAAACTACTAAATCAATAATTGTTTCAAGAAAAGGTAAATAAATGTCCTTTCTATACCTCCTAAAATTTTAGAAATCTTCACGCTATACATCATCGGGGGTAACATTTATTTCTTATAAAATAATTTAATAATACCCAATAATACTATTAATAATAAGAATGTTTATAAATTACATTTTCTAGAATTAATATATTAATCCTTATCGTCTTTTAAATAATAAATTCACGTTCATTAATATTACTCAAACATTATTTTCCATCTGCCCAATCAATTTGATGGAATACCCATCTTAACGCTTGCTACTAAAAGCATTATTGCATTAAACAACCCACCTCTTCTTCCATTCATAAATACATTAATAATAATACCTCGCTGTAATGGATTCAGCATACTTATACACGCGCAATAAACAAGTAAATAAGCAAATGCACAACAGCGATGGTTTCAATTAAGACATGAGTAGTTTTTAAATGACTCCCCTCGCTGTATTCCTTACTTACTTACATCTTATTTTGCTCAATGCCATTATTCTCCGCATCAAGTATTCATATAATCTCTCATTTAAATACGATGCCATTTTCCTTCGCCAGTTCAATATCTCTACACGAATGCAGTGGCTATAATGTTCTATTTCTTGATAATGATTTTGCATCATTGTTCCATTAACGTCCGATTTTTAAATAATAATTCTGATTTGATAATACGTAAGTTCATTTCATCGTTAACATATACCTTATGCTTGTTGTTATAATATTCGATCGTACTATAATATACTAATATTGAAATATGATTGTAGATACCCATTTATATTAAAAAATTTATGATTTTTTTTTTAAATTGAAACCTGATTGGAAGTTTTGGTTGAGTTTTAGAAGATTGAGACTATACCTAACTTATTCATCGTCCACATAAATTTCTTACTGGGTGGCCAGTATGGTAAGATGAACAAGAACGTTCAAAAGGCATGATTCCAGTAAGCATTATCTATTATGCGTGTATAAGCAAAGATATTTTTTCTGTTTTGAAGTTGACAGCATATACAACTTATTTCTCACCACCACATAAATTTCTTACTGGGTGGTAAGATGAAAAAGAACGTTCAAAAGGCATGATTCCAGTAAGCATTCACTGTTATGCGTCTGTAAGCAGAGACATTTTATCTGTTTTGGAAGATAGCGTTGATTGCTGGATTACAATCGAGAAAATATATGGATAAGACGCATGTAAATAATTCCCTTTGAAATGATATGAAATGGGGGATCGACAGATTAGCGTGGAGTATCCTTACGTCGTATCTAGTAAATTGAAGCATTAGGACATGATTCCTCCAAAGGATATTATATGTATCCTATTGGAATAACTTGTTTCTGAAGTTTATAAATAAATGAAGAGGAATGATGATGTTGCTAGTGGGATTGCATTGTCTTATGGTTAAATATATTGTTTACTTTATTAATTTACTATCAATTATAAAATGTTAATTATCTCATCAATGAAAACTCTTATAGTAAACTATAACGAATTTTGTTAACCAGTTATGAATAATAAAAGATTAATAATTACTGATTTTCAAAAAAACTATATACGTAAAATATGACAAAATCATGTTTATCTATATAAATTATGTATATAAATGCATTATTCAATAAAGAAAGTCGTTAACCTTCATAATACGAATTACCATTATTACATTCATAGGACTTTTTCACCTCAATAAATAACAAGAAGAATGATAATATCATTATCGATGCATTGAAACTGTTTGGTTTTCTATTAAAAAACTATAATTCACTTCCACACTTTCGACTGGAATATCAATTAGCTCGAACGTCCATCATTGCATGTTAATTAATATAAATGATGGTGGGCTAATTTTTCATTTGCTCTCCAAAATGACGCTATTGGCGAAATCCAATGAACATGCTAATGAAAGACACTGCTATTGGCCAACTCTTCGATTCTAATTTATTATGTATAGAGGATTAATTTATTGATGGCCATCCTGCCAAATGAATGAAACACATTAATAGGAATTTAATTCCATTGATGGATCTAATTTGGTGGGACTGACAGACACGATGCAATTTTGATGACACTAATTCGATCTGTGAATTAAACTTATAATTTATATTAACACAAAATTTGGAGTAAAATCTGCAGTTTTAGTTGAATCTATCAAAAAAGTGACCAAAAAACAACAGGTCAAAATGTGGAATTTCGAATCGCTGAATTAATTCAATCTATAAATTAGACTATAATATATATTATCACAATTTGAATTCAACATCTTGGGTGAAATCTGCAGTTAAAGTTGAATCTATCAAAAAGTGACCAAAAAACAGCAGGTCAAAATGTGGAAGCTCGAATCAATAGCAAGGGTGCTTTGGTCAGATTTGTGCATGAAAGCTGCAAGCAATCATTCATTATGTCGAAAAAGGAAAGGGTCAAAGAAGGGTATTCCATAGAATACTGCAAGCATATGCTTTGCGAATACCATTCTACCCTTTTGAGGACGAAAACCATCTTTTCTAGTGTAAATAGACGCTTCTATGGTCACTGCCAGATGGGAAAGGTAGCACATTCAACCCTGTGATCAATGAGATCACGACGGAAATGGTCAAAAGCAACATGGGATTTTGATTTGGTGCTTTTTGGATGAAAAGGTCATTGTGTGTGGTAGTTATATTGAAACTGGTCAATGCAAGCATAATGTGAATTAAGCTTGATAAGGGCATGCAATATGAGATTCCGTTCATGCTGCAATGATTTTGTACATATAGAGTTTAAAGAGATTAATTATTCTATAAAAGCTAGGATTACTATAACATGATTTTCAACATATGAAGTTTATTTGTATTATAATTTCAAAAACACTTAACGAAATTAAAGAGTAATTAAAAATCTTGTGTCAATAATAATATATGAAATTTCACTCGATCTTCCAAAGTTCAAATCATAGTCGAATATTACCGAATCCTCTTCTCCGTTTTCTAACAGTCGTTTTAGATTACTAAATCCATAATATTTCCCACAAGTTTTTGCATTGTTAGGTATATTTTAGATCCGTGTTGCCATATGCTTTTCCATACATCAATGCTGATTATTGTTACTTCTTTTCTTCGGGGCACAAGCTACCAATCTTGTTATACTCCACGCTTCGTCTTAAGAGGTGGCCGAAAGCCAACCAGAACTTGGCCTGACAAAAATGTTGATATGAAATTCAAAAATGCAATTGAAGTGTGGATAAATGGTAAATTTGAAAATAGAATTGAAACTGTGAACATTATTCATCAGTTGGATGGGTAGTAAATGAATTTCATTAGGTGCAGGACACCCAATTCGGGTTGAAGGTTCGAGTACCCAACCCAAACACCTTTTCCCATACAGTGATCATTTTTGTGACTTTCAAGTATTGGCAAACTGTACATACGATGTACTGATAATGGCGAGGTTTGTTCTATTCTAAAAATCATTGTAACTCTCAATTGTCATAAATATTTGCTTTAGCTGGTATGAAGTATGCTTTGTAGCTCATTTTCCCACACTTCTAGAATTTGTGAGCGATAATGGGATTAGTAGAATTAATACTGCATTAAAGTTCAGTTTGAATGTTCAACATTATTATAAAGTTTAGTTATATAATATGAATACTTTTCTGGAAATTTATTTTTAAAGCAAACTGTAATTCTGAAAAATTCATTTTTATAGAAAAACTTTTTATAAATAAATTTTCAAGTTGTCTTCAAATTTATAAAGAGATTCAAATAACGTTTTAAATCAAAATCTAACAATTGAAAATAAATCTACTAACAGTAATACCGAAATATTATTCATTTAAAACTGCTTTTTATAAACATTTTTTAAAGTTAACTCAAAATTTAAAAAGATTTAAATTAAGTTATAAATCAGAATCTAATGAATTCAAAATCAATCTCGATGTTTCTTACAGAAAATGCTGGGGCAAAATACAGTCAAAACACAAGCAGAAGAATCATATTGACCATTTCTAGGAAAAGTAGGTAGGTACACTATGTAGGTAGGTACAGTATAGTATGTAGGTAGGTGTATTATGCATGTAGGTAGACTGTGGGTACCTACATCACTGACCTGCAGTTCTGTTTTGACCATCATTGGGTATACATCTGAATCGAATTTCTTACAGCGCAGTGGCTATTGACTAAGGTGAGTTATGAACTAATCAATGAGAATTGAGTTGTTAATTTGCATATAATTGTTAATTTCTTATTGTCAGTTTGCAAAATTGATAATTTTTACTATAAATTTTTTAACTTCAAATTTTAAGTTTAATATTTTTTTTCTTATTTCATATTTTAAATTGATAATTTTATTTGGTATACTTGTGAAATGACTTGGAATATTAATTGTAACTAATGGAAAAGTTATATTACTTTCATTAACTATCAGGATAGGTTTTCTATCAATCTTCTATGGCCCCACCATGAATTTCTCCCTTGGTTGTTAGTTTGTTTGGGATTGCAATTTTTAGCCTTTTTATCGATTATTGAATATGGGAAAAAACATTTTATAGCATTAAACCATACAACCGATTGAAAATTTACATAATTGTTTATGTAGAGAATTACTTTATTGGAGTAATAATATGAATAAAAAATAATACCATTTGTTGTATAATATTATCGTCATTATTCAATTAATAACTTTAGCTAAATCCGGGGACACGGACCAGAAGTGTGGATGGTTATATTAAACTGATACTATTGTGAACACGTTACTTTTAACGGGCAAGTACACTAGTTCAATTCACACTAGTGCATTTGTATGCACGTATTCTAAGCCCGTGTAAAGGCATGTTTATAAAATGCATTGACAAATGAGTGCATAGAGCATGCAGGCCCATTCTTCTTCTTTATGCGCATTATAGGCAGCACGTGGTTGGGTCCTTTCACCATTATACATATACATATACTTTATATGTGTAATATACACCAACATATTGAAAGAGAAATATGATCAGTTATAGGAGAATTAAAGTTTTACAGCTTCTAATATCATATTGGTAAATTGTTTTAGTTAATATTTAAATACTTCGCTTAGTAATTGAAAAAAAGCATATCTTTAGAATTACTATTTTTCAATGAAGGGAATTTTAATTTTTGTCATTAGTTTAAATTAATTATAACAACATGAATTAAATTTAAGTTGAATTTTCTCTGTTAAAATAGGGTAACAAACAATATATGGTTTACGTAACACAAAGTTCAATTTTTGGAGTTATGACGTAATTAAAATTAATGAACAAAATTATATAGTATTTATTATACGAGACTTAACCAAATGCTATTGGTCGAAACAAACTATGTCTGTTTTTTTTTATTTTAAAAAGTATAATAGTTACTTTATTAGCGCTATAAATATTAGATTGCATATAGGGATATTAGGGAATATATTTTTACTGTATATAATACAGTGATAAAAATGATACCTAGCACACTTAGATGTTGAGATTATTCGCATCTACCAAATTTAGTTGATGACTATTCTGAAATATTACGGATATAAAGAGCACCATAAAATATAAATTCATTTCTACACTAAACTATGAAATTGGTTAATGGTGAAGGTAATTTTAAATTTTGAATCTTCTAAAATATGAAGAATGTTTTTAAAGAAATAATTAAAACGCAATGGTTTAATCGATAATTTAGAGCTAACTTTTTTATGTTAAATGAATGATGTGAATTTAACATTCAAATTATTATCATTAACATATTTGATATTCATAGCCTAAAGAATAGTTAGTACACCTACTTTTTGCAAGAATAAAATTTTAAGAAGAGTTAATAATTGATAACTTTATAGATAATAAAGTTTTTGCATTTTTTACTCTATTACATAGTATAGTTGATTTTAAAATTCCAATTTATTTACTTTGTTATCTCATTAGTCGAATGAGATTTTATTTAATATTTGAATGAAAGTTCAATTCTCCTTATCATTTTGAAAGTAAATTATAAACAATGTTTGTTTTTTATTCAGGGGAAATGTTTTATATCTATCATCTATGTATTTTATCCGGTAGACATAAATTTTCATGAATAATATGTCCTTCC
This sequence comes from Caprella mutica, assembly GCA_947561585.1. NCBI lineage: Eukaryota > Metazoa > Arthropoda > Malacostraca > Amphipoda > Caprellidae > Caprella > Caprella mutica. The sequence continues at coordinate 278,674 of CANNZV010000973.1, forward strand.
TGTTGGTAAAAATTTAACCGATTATAAAGTAGTTATAATTAGTGATTATTAAGATGATAATGAAAAGGATAATAAGTTAAAAAAAGTAGCATAATCATATCCCTACGCACTGTAACCAAATAATACCGAATTATAGAGTGTGTCCACAATAAATGTATCCACTGGCTTTTGATTCATTATATTCTAGCAAGATAATGTGCATAATATTGGTACCATAGATACGTACCATCAGTAAGAATTAATGAATATTATACGTGATACTTACTATATTCATATTAATGAAATGGAAGCATAAATATATATTATTGTTTAAAGGGCCATTCATATTTTTAATAACATACCCGACAATAATTTGGAATAACACCCCCAGGTCAGATTTTAAATTTTAATATTTTAAAGAATACTGTTTGAATAAATATACTGATTACTTCTATGTTAAACCACTGTGTACCATCTTTACATAAAATTTAACTTTTGGATGGAGTATATATATATTTAAGCTTTTTTTAGTTGTAGATTAATTAGTAAAAAATATTATTAGTTATATGATCATGTTAGTTAGCACACTAAGTTTTATAATCAATATTTTCTCTTTATTCTTCCTTTCAGACGATGTTTTACCGAGCTGTTTTCCCGGTGGCGGAAAATACCCCCGCATTTGACGAACGTATCGCAGCGAGTCCGCTACGAAGGGGTACACATCAACGGAACGAGGGCAAGGGCTTCACATTCACCATCCAAGTACAGTTTTTCATTTTACACGAATTTATTTTTTCAAACATTCGATTATGTATTGAATTATATTAATTATCGATATGTACGGAATCATTGACTAAAAAAGAATTCAGGCACTTTTACAATTTTATCTATTTTTCATGTTTAAAGATAATAAACAACATATTGTAAAAAATGTAAAGTATGTGTACAGTTATTTAGTTAAAAATCATTAAGTAACTTCAATTGTTAAATAACTTAACGTTATTGAGAAATTAATTTTAAACTCTTTAACTATGGCACTCATGAAACAACTTCTAAATACAACTTTTTAGTCTAACCTTTCATATTTATCTCAACTAAATCATTTCTCTACTGAGGAACAGAAGAGTTTTTAGAGGTTCAAAATATTTGAACATATTGCCTACAAGCAAAGATTCACATGTATTGACTTCTTAAATGCGGTGTGACCCACCGGTGGGTCACGCCGCATGTTATGGGGTTATTTGATTAATATATAATAAGTGGTTTATATGCCCTGCAAACAATTCCACATTGCATTCACATGGTAAACATGTGGTTATGTCATTTTAAACTATGTCATAATAACATACCAAATAGAGATTGTATACGTATTTAATTGACCTCATCATAACCATATGTTATTTACCATACTTAAAAAAGTATTAATCATATGTTATTTACTTCATTCATATGTAAAACCACATGTTTTACATATCATATTCATTTCAGAAAAAATATACATGGTATACACATGTTTTAAATGAGTAAGTGCCACATGGTATACACATGTTTTAAATGAGTAAGTGCCACATGGTATACACATGTTTTAAATGAGTATGTGCCACATGGTATACACATGTTTTAAATAAGTAAGTGCCACATGGTATACACATGTTTTAAATGAGTAAGTGCCACATGGTATACACATGTTTTAAATGAGTAAGTGCCACATGGTATACACATGTTTCAAATGAGTAAGTGCCACATGGTATACACATGTTTTAAATAAGTAAGTGCCACATGGTATACACATGTTTTAAATGAGTAAGTGCCACATGGTATACACATGTTTTAAATGAGTATGTGCCACATGGTATACACATGTTTTAAATGAGTAAGTGCCACATGGTATACACATGTTTTAAATGAGTAAGTGTCACATGGTATACACATTGATTTGTTTGCAGGTTATTTAGTAGATATATATGCGGTGTGTATATTGTATATGTGGTTTAGAGTATGTTGTACAGATGAATGAACTAGAATCATTAATATATCAATAATATAAAACATATTTTAAGATAAAATGATAGAGGTCTTCCTTTACAGTTCGGACACAATCATTTTAATTTTTATAATTACTAAAAGGTTGATAATATTTCAATAATTTTTCTGCATATTATAATAATTATTAATATCAATTTTTTTTATTTCCATATTACAATATTGATTCTTTCATTCGTTGTGGAAAAGAACAAGAACGATCCATTTCCTATAGACTGAAACTTGTACCATGTATGATTAAAAATCATATTAGAAACAACGGAAAAAACTGTCCAATGGTGGAAAATTGCCCAACACATTACATATAATATAAAACTATTTAGTTAGTTATTAAAAAAGTATTTAATGAGAAGACCTTGAAGTCAAGAAAAACATATTACAAAGATAGACAAATTGAAATAATTTTTTAGTTCAAACCAATGGCTTCTACACCATTGAAGCTAATAATGTAATTCTTTTTATTTATTATTATCATCAACAATAAATGTATGGTATTAATTTAATTTCAAAATGAGAAGCCCTGCAATATAATAAGAGGTAATTGGTAAGTATGGGATAGATAGATTATCATGGTTAAATTAGTTTTATAGTAACATTATGAAGCAAATAGCTGGATGTAAATAGTTTCAAAACTAATTCATATATCATGTTATACAGAATAGAACAATTATATCCTTCAAAATCAAACACAATTTTAAACAAAAAAACTAGAACGCATTATCTCGAACATGTTTTTTAACCTAGTATATGTATAACTGGACGTATGTTCGATAAAGACATATCGCTATTCAAACTAAGTAAAGGACATTAAATAAATATTGATGCACATACATTGAAACGGCACCATACAATATTAATTGCGAAAACATAATCAATTTCATATAATTTTCTTTTAAAAATTGTATGACAATGAAAAACATGTATAAAATTACAACCAAATTATTCATCTTCCAAAATCTGAACTAATATCAAAATATATAGCCATTTATTTTTAGACATACTCTTTTCTCTACATCAATAAGGATGTTTCTCAGAATGTTAGATATCTCCCTTACCGTATTTTCCCTTCATACCTGCCTAATCTAAACTTTCAGGTAAATTAGATCGTGTTTAGTTTCCATTAAAAAACGCATTCCTCATTTCCTAAAGTTGTACGCTGCATATCTAGTAATTAATCAATTTAATTACGAACTGCCTGATTCGCTGAACAATTTAATCAACTTAATTTCATTATAATTCATTCGGTGTTTCATTTTGCTGATAAGCGAGTCATGTATTTGGCGCTGATTTCGAATGATGGTGTGCAATCTGTTTAATTAGTTATGCGCCATTATGTCCAACCCTTCGCTAATGTATACTTATTTTTTAATTTAACTTCCCCCCCCCCTTTTCACCGTCTGGTTACCCCCCCCCCCCCACTCCAACCTCCCTAACATTTTACCGTGTATAATTTATCAGCTTTGCGACTGAACGAGTCCCTTGTACTATCATAAGCTAAAGATTTTACGGTAAGTTACGAATTAAAGGTCGGTTCCACATCTTCGGTCATATAGGAAAAAACAATATAATCATTATTTTTTACTATAATTTTAATAGGTATCCATGATACCTCCAGGTATCATGGATACCTAAATAATCACTTTTTTCTTATATGACCGAAGGTGTGGAACTGATCGATAATTAGTAACTTACCCAAAATGTACGTAATATTATGAAACTTGGTAAAATAATGAAGAATTAGCTGATCGGTTGACAAAATAGCTCTAAAGTTTTGTCACCGATAGTACCTCATGAAGCCAATTAAATGAATGTGTTTAATACTGCTAATTCGGGAGAGTGAAATCGCAAAATGACAGCATTTCATTTAATATAAATCATATCATATTACTAATTCATATAACAAATTAACTTGATTATTTTGAAGGAATTAACTGAAATTGATATGCATATAGTAAATTAATGGAATTTATATATATATACAATTCATTTATTCCGCACGAAATGGGGTTATATATAATATATGTATATACAGGGTGACCCACAAAAAAGTGTACCCAAGTTTGAATTAATGTAAATATTATACACGTACAATCTTAAGTAATGACGGAGGTACAATGGATACATGAAAAAAATCTAATTTTTAAATTTATTTCAACTAATTTTTAACTACTTATAAATACGATATTTAAATTATCTCTAAAGGGCCGTACACACGTAGGGTTTAAGTCTTTCCATCAGACTTTTTGCTAAGCTCCTCCTACTTTTTCCACGAGTATATAAGAAAAAACGATGTAAATGTTATTTTAACTAAAATAAATAACATTTACATCGTTTTTTCTTATATTCTCGTGGAAAAAGTAGGAGGAGCTTAGCAACAAGTCTGGTGGAAAGACTCAAAAAAAAAAACCTACGTGTGTACGGCCCTTAAGATGGGTACACTTTTTTGTTTGTTACCCTGTATATATGCATGATTTTAAGCATATGCTAATATAATTATTACCAAATTATTGAAAATGAATTCATTCGACATAAGAAATATTTTTAATATTCATTAACCTTGAATAAATAAGATTTTTGGATCAACAATTCAAAATATTATTCAATTTTATATATTTATATTGAAATTATGTTTAGACTGCTTCTCTGGTTTAATTGACTTGTTTTTATAGTGACTATATAAGGTATATGAACTTAATGATATGAATAACCCAGAGAGAAAGTTATGGAGGGGCTACAGAAGATGTGGTTGATTCTTCACCCTCTATGACCCACCATAAATACGTTATTTCTCACAGATAGGATCTTTTATGCTTGCTGGGTGCATTTCAAAATACATAAAAAATGAAAATATAATTATGATGTGGATGCGAGTTGTTTTTTAATTTAACACTTTTCCTTGATGGCAAAGATTGTAACCTGGAGGGGGTTTGGAGAAACCTGTATTCGGATGAAAAAGCAATTATACAGGGTGACCCACACAAAAGTGTACCCAATTTAGAATTAATATAAATATTGTTATATACAAAAATGCCTGATAAATCTTAAGCTGTGGGTGGTATAATGGAGACAAGTAAAAATATCTAATTTTTAATTTTACTTGAACTTTAATTTCTTTTTATTTATAAATACGATATTTATATTAATTCTAAGTCGGGTACACTTTTTTGTGGGTCACCCTGTATACTTACAGAAATGACGATTTCTTCATGGAAAATTAGGAAATGTTAATTAGATGTAGTGCAAACTTTTCTAAATAAATAAACAATGCCGGTTTGTTCAAAGAAATTGATATTATCATTATATTTGTTATTATCATTATACTTGTTATTATCATTATACTTGTTATTATCATTACACTTGTTATTATCATTATACTTGTTATTATCATTATACTTGTTATTATCATTATACTTGTTATTATCATTATACTTGTTATTATCATTATACTTGTTATTATCATTATACTTGTTATTATCATTATACTTGTTATTATCATTATACTTGTTATTATCATTATACTTGTTATTATCATTATACTTGTTATTAGCATTATACTTGTTATTTTCATTATACTTGTTATTACCATTATACTTGATAATATCATTATACTTGTTATTATCATTATACTTGTTATTATCATTATACTTGTTATAACATCATTTCCAAATGCACTTAGGAAACATGTACACATGATTGTTATCATCATTATCTGACTTTTCTTCCATTAAGATCGCACAACTATTCTGATAATCTAATTAGAGAATAATAATTCTATAAAGACTGGAGATATATTAAATATTCCTATTCCCCATAATACATATAATGCTTAGTGCAATATATGAAGGTATAATAATTAATAGATTATAATAGATTATGCTAGTGTTGTTATTTCAGTGTAATCTATCTATCTACACATGATTTTAAGTTAAAGATTATATGAATTTTACAAAATATATATAACCTAAACTATAGGTTATATAATATAAGCTATACTATAGGTTATATATTACAAATACTGATGATAAATGTTATGCAATATTATTGTAATTTAAATATATAAATTATGTTCAAAATTACGATTGTTTTTTGTTTTTATGTTCTATCAAATAATGATAATATTTATTGACGATATTTTTACCTAATACTGCTAACGATATTTTACCTAATACTGCTGACGATATTTTACCTAACACTGCTGACGATATTTTACCTAATACTGCAGACGATATTTTACCTAACACTGCTGACGATATTTTACCTAATACTGCTGACGATATTTTACCTAATACTGCTGACGATATTTTACCTAATACTGCTGACGATATTTTACCTAATACTGCTGACGATATTGTACCTAATACTGCTGACGATATTTTACCTAATACTGCTGACGATATTTTACCTAATACTGCTGACGATATTTTACCTAATACTGCTGACGATATTTTACCTAATACTGCTGACGATATTTCTACCTAATACTGCTGACGATATTTCTACCTAATACTGCTGACGCTATTTGTACCTAATACTGCTGACGATATTTGTACCTAATACTGCTGACGATATTTGTACCTAATACTGCTGACGATATTTGTACCTAATACTGCTGACGATATTTATACCTAATACTGCTGACGATATTTATACCTAATACTGCTGACGATATTTGTACCTAATACTGCTGACGATATTTTACCTAATACTGCTGACGATATTTGTACCTAATACTGCTGACGATATTTCTACCTAATACTGCTGACGATATTTATACCTAATACTGCAGACGATATTTTACCTAATACTGCTGACGATATTTGTACCTAATACTGCTGACGATATTTGTACCTAATACTGCCGACGATATTTCTACCTAATACTGCTGACGATATTTATACCTAATACTGCTGACGATATTTATACCTAATACTGCTGACGATATTTATACCTAACACTGCTGACGATATTTATACCTAATACTGCTGACGATATTTGTACCTAACACTGCTGACGATATTTCTACCTAACACTGCTGACGATATTTCTACCTAATACTGCTGACGATATTCATACCTAATACTGCTGACGATATTTCTACCTAATACTGCTGACGATATTTGTACCTAATACTGCTGACGATATTTGTACCTAATACTGCTGACGATATTTATACCTAATACTGCTGACGATATTTATACCTAATACTGCTGACGATATTTCTACCTAATACTGCTGACGATATTTTACCTAATACTGCTGACGATATTTGTACCTAATACTGCTGACGATATTTCTACCTAATACTGCTGACGATATTTATACCTAATACTGCAGACGATATTTTACCTAATACTGCTGACGATATTTGTACCTAATACTGCTGACGATATTTGTACCTAATACTGCCGACGATATTTCTACCTAATACTGCTGACGATATTTATACCTAATACTGCTGACGATATTTATACCTAATACTGCTGACGATATTTATACCTAATACTGCTGACGATATTTCTACCTAACACTGCTGACGATATTTATACCTAATACTGCTGACGATATTTGTACCTAACACTGCTGACGATATTTCTACCTAACACTGCTGACGATATTTCTACCTAATACTGCTGACGATATTCATACCTAATACTGCTGACGATATTTCTACCTAATACTGCTGACGATATTTCTACCTAATACTGCAGACGATATTTCTACCTAATACTGCTGACGATATTTCTACCTAATACTGCTGACGATATTTCTACCTAATACTGCTGACGATATTTATACCTAACACTGCTGACGATATTTATACCTAATACTGCTGACGATATTTGTACCTAATACTGCTGACGATATTTATACCTAACACTGCTGACGATATTTCTACCTAATACTGCTGACGATATTTATACCTAACACTGCTGACGATATTTCTACCTAATTCACCACAGAATTTGTTTCCTAATCAACTCACATCATTGACTTCAATAACAGACTAACTAAACAACAAATTATTATCAGGTCTGTCAGAAACAGAAGCCGTGACGTCATAATGATACCAGACCGCCATGCTATAATGCTACCTAATCAATACTCCACTCTCAAAACTTTCAATCAGATACCCCCTCCCTCTCCCCCCTACCCCTGCTCCCCCCAACTATTTTTCAGCTTTCCCCTCATCGAACACACCTCTCCCTCCCCCCCCCTAACTCCTTCTCTTAATAAGCAAGAATTTTGACGGGAGAAGGGGGGGGTGTGTGTGACTGTAGATTATGCATATGTGCTTTGTTTTGCCTTATTGATTTTTTTCTGTTGTTTTTACAGTTAACAATTGTGGCTTGTTTTAATTTATTGATTTTCTTTTTGTCAAACTGTATAACATTGTTGTGGAATTTTCCTATGTTAAATCGTATGAAAAATAAGGACTTTTTTCTTTAATTTATTGATTTTTTTTTCTGTTTGAAGAAGAACACATAAATTTGAAATTATAATTTAACTAAATCTTATTTAATTAATAAGCTACATGTATAAAATTCATGTTTGTTTTAAATATGTAATTAGGAATTAATCCGAACTCTTTTTCGAATAAGGTTTCATAAATAGATAGATTAATTACTATTTCTGTTTATTATTATCAAATTCTTTCTTTAAATTCTTGTTTTTAATGGCATAATATCGTCTTTTAAAAAAATACAAGTTCATTTATAAAATATCATCTATTCTCAAACCAAACTGATTTTTTTCATTTACTATCACACTACAAAATCTCATTTTAGAGCCACAGACTCCACGTATCATTTACGTTGGTTTGCCATGTTGAGGCCATGTAGCGCACGCATCTCACTCCCACTAAAAGCTAAATTATGCTCCGCTCCACCAAACATAATAAATAAATAAACACCAAACGTGTATTATTATTATAAATGCCGTAGTTGGGTATTTGGTGTTCACGCATCAGCGAGGCCTAAACCATCAAGCTTCAAAGTGTTCAGCTAATGTGTTTTATATAAGCGCAAATAAATGCTGATTTTAGTGCTGTCTGGAGCGTGAAATTAATGTGAAATATATACCCTTTTTTCGTGCTATTCCCAATCGGAAACATTGCAATCGATGGTTGAAAAAGATTATGTAACTTCACTGATAAAAAAATTCGACCGAAATTCAAATGTTGTATATTATAATTTTAGAACTTTTATTCTTCGTCGGACATTCCTAACTGAAATCAGAACTATACAACATTATGATAAAATACGTTCAGTATGGACAATAATCGACGATCTGCGGATTTTAAATTAGTCGATTTGTTTCGAAGTATAGGCAGGTTAAATTAAAAATACTCAGGTCATATATATATATATAAAACATCTAATTAAATTGATAATAATCAACTTGATTTTATTAAATTAAAAATATATGAACAGTTTTTTTTCTACAATTTTGTACATTCGTTAAATTATTATGAATAAAAACCTATTAGTATAGTAATTATAGTAGTTAATATGTCTATATATAAATTATATTTAATATCAGATATATATATATGCTCCATAAGCATTATTTACTAACTAAACTACTTTTTCCAACACTAGATGTACAAATTGAAATTTAAGACTCCCTATACTTCAGAAACAACAATCACATCACCAAATAATACAAGCCTAGAACCCGTGTTTTGAAAATTGCTGGAGAATTAAAGATGGCGTCGTGTTCCCCTCATTATAGACGCCATTTTGTATTTAGGCCTAGGCTGAGTAGGCTACTAATGAGGCGGCTAATTGGCTGCACATTATGGGGGAAAAGAAGAAAAAGAAGCCCATTGGCTATGGGGCTAATGAGGCCATTTTTATGAGAATTACGTTGAAGAAGGGGGGATAGAAGTAATTTAAAGATGTTTGATCATTTGAAGTACCTTTTCAAATTTAAATCAACAATAGTGGTTGTTGTTAAACAGATTAAACAGTGACTAAAGAGAATATAGATTATTACTCATAATTAACAAAAAGGGTATTATTTATAATTATAAATATATAAGGATGTTAGAAGTTAATTACAATTAACGATATTTATTAATTATTAGGGCCCCAGTAAACCTTGCCTAATTGATCAGTGTCTTTGAACCAACATGTATAACATTTTGAGTTTGAATGGTATAGTATCCGTATTTATAAACCAATACAAAGTATCTATCTATGGTTATTGCCTTGCTATTGTGGCTTTTTAATTTTTGATGAAATTAGAATATATGATTATTCTTTTCCTAAAGATATCTGCTATAATGATAGCCAAATAAGCAATAGCACTATAAGCTCAAGGATATACTGAAATAGTTATCGTAATGACTGTATATTTTAAATAAATCTATTCGTATTACTATTGATCTTTTGAATTAGCAAAATTTTGATGTACAAAAACTCGTTAAAAAGCGTCATTCTATTTCATACCCATACGTAATCGAAGTAAAAAACAAATAAAAACATTTCACATATAGTTGGGTAGACGTAGATTTTTGACCGCTCATAATTATTTCTGAAATTAATATTTTAGAGCACTCTGCTGGATTATTATCTTTAGGGTGTTGCAAATCCGGCGAGTATATCGTAATACGAATTTTATAGTAATTCGAATCCTGCGGGTATATCGTAATACGAATTTTATAGTAATTCGAATCCTGCGGGTATATCGTAATACGAATTTTATAGAAATTCGAATCCTGCGGGTACATCGTACTACGAATTTTATAGAAATTTGAATCTTGCTGGTATATCTTAATACGATTTTTATAGTAATTCGAATCCTGCGGGTATTTCTTTCTACGAATTTTATAGAAATTTGAATCTTGCGGGTATATCGTATTTTGAATTCTAGAGAAATTCAAATCAAGCGTGTTATCGTAATACGGGGGAGGGGGGGGGGGGGGGCATTAATTTGAAACCATTGGGCTTTTTGTTATATCGTTTTTAGGGTAACTTGAATCCGGTGGGATTATCGTTATTTCCCCTGAATAGAAAAGCCACGTCAATTAGCAGCAAATGTTGGCTCGCCTTGTTAAAACAGAGTAATTAATTGCATATTGGTACAGCGTGTTATAACTAGCAATTAATATATGAAGGAAATAAGTTTTAAATTTAATTACCTGATTTGGAATAATATATTATTATATATTTTGTTGTCCAATTTGATTCTGTTATTAAAATAATAATAAATATACGTATAAGATAACAACTCATTTTTTTATGGAAATCCTAATATATAAAATTCAAATGGTATTTCATCCTAATGTTATTTATTATTTATTCTAATATTCTAATATATAAAATCTATGGTAATTACGGATGAATTTTTAATTGGAGAAGAATTAAATTTTACTAGTTTCTTTATAATTTTTAACAATTAATGAAGAAACTTTGATAATGAATAACGAGAAAACAAATTATTTAATAGCGCTAGATATCTATGTACAGTTACCATGTAAATTTAAAATCTATCTCTTTTAAAAGTATATTAATCGGTTCTAACTAACTATTTAACTATTTAAAACATATTTTCCTATTACAGGGATGAACTACCAGTGTACATATTTTTTAATATGTGAAGTACATATTCATTAATTACCTTTTTATTAATTAAAAATAGAAGATGAATTGAATGCTCTGGTTAATACAACATTTATTTCTTTTATAACGAGTACGTAATTGAAACTGTTAATTAAAATAACGCAGCAATTACTTAAAATGATACGAATGCCACTTTTGTAGCTTGGAGAGTCCAGTTATTTTAATTAATGCTATCCTTTCGACCATAATACAGTGATAATTGCATGGAATAATTAATACTCAAAGAGATTTTGAACCAAGGGAAATATTATTGATAATTATGGGAGACAGTTATGGTGGGGCCATAGAAGATTGAGAGGGGAAGTTATGGTGGGGCCATAGAAGATTAAGAGAGAAAGTTATGGTGGGGTCATAGAAGATTGAGAGGGGAAGTCATGGTGGGGCCATAGAAGATTGAGAGAGAAAATTATTGTGGAGCCATAGAAGATTGAGAGAGAAAGTTATGGTGGGGTCATAGAAGATTAAATTGGGTTCTCTATCAACAGTAGGTGACGAAACGGTAACATTACATATAGAAAACTGATTTGATTACATAAATTTAAAATTTAAGGTTTGGATTACAAGATTAAATATAGTTTTTTGCTAATTTAATTTTCATTTAAATATCTACTAAAAAATTTCATAAATATTTGGGTGTAGTTACATATGTTATACTATCAGAGAATTTTTTTTTTGCATTATGCTATTTCCACAAATCACAGTTTTCTAATTTCCTACCATTTTCAAATCTTACAAAATTTGTCATCGTGTACCCAGACCAATTTTAAAATATCTACAAACATTACAATTAGTAAAGTTTGAAAAAATCATCACAGGTACACACAATCAATAACAAGTAACGAAACATTATGAGAAGTTAGTTTTATTGATAAAATTGATTTTATAAAAAAGAAAATTTAATGGTTAATACGATATATTTAGTTTATTAAGGGAATATAATAGTTAGTATTTTATCTAGAAATCAGATTTTTTTTATTTAATGAAATTTTTTGACGTGAATAATTTTATGTACATACTAGTTTAATTCATATTATAAATACCCTAATTAATAAATATTTTATTGAAGCCTTTTTTTCATTATCAACAAGAGGAATTTACTATTATTATTTATTAGAAGTAATAAATAATAAACGAAATGAGTGAAACAAACACGATTTTTTATGACCGAATTGGAGGAGCATTGTGTAAAAAGTCAATACGCTCATCAATGCTCATCCCTTCCTGTAGTCTCCCTCGTACCACCACCGCTTTAATAAACCCCCCACCCATCCCTCCACCCCTCATTAGCTCTTCTCCGTAACTTCCAATTAGCTCGAAAAATGCGCTATTCAAAATGGCGGCTGCGTCGATAATGAGTTCGAGAGGGATCAAAGAGTTTCCAAATTAGAAAAGCTCGTTATTGCCAGCACAGAGACCACTCAAAGGTGCAATATATCAGAGAAACCTCATGAAAATACCCCTCCGTAATTGCAGATTCTTTGTTCCAGAGCCTGTCCCGCTGAGTATTATGCACAGAAATTGGTTCGGAATGACATATGATGTTGTGCAAACAATTCGCCTTTTTTTAATTTGGAATGGAATCAGTTTATGAACATTTTCATCATGGAAATACTCACTCATAGCCGTGCATTTGGCAAATTTTAAACTCTCTTTCGATAGGATGGTACGTATTTTCTTAGCTTCACCATGTCTACTTAAGTTTCATTTTAAATCGTGGTCATTAGCTAAAAAGATAAAGTAGGTAAGGTTGGTATTATTGTAATTTTAAATCTACTTACAATTTATGACAAAACAAAACGGAATTTAAAATGAGTGGTGATGGTTATAATTACAATTCAGAAAGTAGGAATAACATAATCTACAAATCTACAAGTCACTACTTAGTGATAAATACAAAGTTTACACCGATGAAGCCATGTTCCACAGTTTGGTAGTTTGAACCTACTTACACTGATACTAAGTTTTTAACATCAGTTACTGGATACTTATAGTATTCATAATTTTACTTACACGAAGTGATGGTCAGTTTTAGCAACACTCATAAGGAATGAAAAATAAGTATGACCAAAATAAAGAAATTCATATATTCGACAATTGAGGATAAATCATGTATAAATAGTTGCGTTTTTAAGAACTCTGTATTCAATTTCAGAAGAAATGAACTTAACAATTCCCTAGAATTATATATGAGTATTTCATAAAAAAATCATTATTTTGATATATAATAATTTGATCAGCAATAATAATAAAATCTAACTAGTTATATATAGTGTCCCGTTTACTATAAATGTAGTTTACCCTTTTTATATTATTTATGCATTCAAATAACTTGCATTGAGTGATAATAGAAATTACATTCATGTTCTTATAATCGTCAAAATTTACTCCTTAGTGAATATTATATGTATTTTACTTTAGAAATTGATAACTTTGATATTCATGATGTTTACTATATAAAAAAATGTATCTGAACTTGAGATTCGTTCCTTAAGCTTTGTACTATTTTAAACTATCTGTTTCGCAACCAGGCAAGAAGGAATTAGTCCTGGAATATTCCCTTTATATATCTGGAATAAAATCCATCTTGTCTGTGTTAAAACAATCTTTTCTATGAAAAAGAAAATTTTTTATGAAAAAAAAAAATTATGAATTTTTTTCAATGAAAAATCAATATTTTCTATGGAAATCTCAAATCGGTGATGCAAGGTTAAATAATCGAAGATAAATGTCCAGCTTTTAAGTCATGTGTACGCTTGCAAGTGTTATGGCTGATAGGGAGCTATCGTTATTAAGGTCCATCACGGTATCTCTCGATCAGAGGTAGACATTTTAAACCCCTCGTCAACGTTGTTATATTTCAGGAAACTGTCAATGGTGCGATTGAGCATGGAGGAGGGTAAGCTATTTTATGACCCTCTTTATCGTGTTTAAAAAGAGAGGTTATGTAAATTCACATTGATTGGATTCGATGAAACTGTCCTGATTTCATTCTCTAGCTCATCTATCCAAATTTTCACCTCTGTATTTTTAACTCTGCAACTTTAACAAATCATTGAAATGGACATTTGACGCCGTTTCACTTTTTCTAACTATCGAATTCATGCGGAAACTCTGATATTTGAATTTATGATGCACGAATCTAATGAAATTTACTAAATCAGTTAATATTTTATCTCGTTCGTCCGGGAGTGTAAACAACAATTTAGATTATACGAGTATCCCCTTGCAAATTACTAAAGTTATTTGCATACTTCCTTGATATATATAACACGCCCCACCATTTTATAAATTGGACATTAAAATCACGAATTCCAGAGCAAATAACTGCTCTGAGCACAGTAAATAAATTTGATGACATAAACATAGTTTTTACGTTAGGAATTTTAGCGCGCAGTGATCAATTACAATAACTTTAGAGCGCAATGTATGAATATTTCTGAAGTAACTTTCCCTGATTGGGGTAATTTTGTCCGGCAATATTAAAACTATTTGCTCTAACAGATTATTCCGATAGTTCAGGATTTGGTGAAAAGTAATCATACGGGTGCGTTCGAACTGTTGCTACATTTTGCAGCCATTTTGAAAAATGGATTCGAAATGACGGTATTTGAATTGATGATTCAGCTGATTTTGGAACATATAATTATCTTTCGAATCTCAGAAAAAAAGTTGTACCTATAAATTAGAAAAAAATTGAATTATTGTATGTTCGAAATAACACAGTTAGAAATAAGGACGACCAAATGTTTATAATTTTGAGATTTTTTTTTACTAGTTTAACTTCACTAGTGAGAATAATGAAAGACAATGAATATATATCTCAAAAATGACTGCGTTTTGTCAAGAAAAATTCCATTCTTCGTTGAATGGTCATAGTGCAAAAATCCACGGGATTTGAAGCCACTATTTAATAATCGAAATGAATGACAGTAATCAAATAAGAAAGTTTTTGGATAAAGAATAAGAAATATATTATTTCTTTCATTTTGATATTAATTAGAAATATAGTATATAAATAGTATACACAATTTACCATTTAATATATATTTGATGATTTTTTTGTGCAACTATAGGAAAGAGTATACCTATCTTTTTGTGTTCTGTTCCTAAGTCATATATGGTACACCATCCATCTACTACTTACATTATTGATACTTTACCCTATTTGCCATCTAAATTATTCATAAAGCATTTGTTGTTATTTTCCCCCCAAAAATTATGATTTATAACTATGTGTCGTATCAAAGAAAAGAAAATTACGTAGGAATACTGAAACTAATTATTCATTCATCTGTATTTTACCCTGTGGAATTAAATATATATAAAAAAACACATTAAATAGCTTCTTTCATTTCAGAAATTATTTGAAAAATAATATATTGTAAAGGAAAAAAGTTGGTACACATTTATAATGGCTTTACATATCGACGAAATAATAACATTTGTGATTTGTTACTACCTAGTACTGTACTTGGTAGTACTGCACTACCTAGTACAGTACTACCTAGTACAGTACTACCTAGTACAGTACTAGGTAGTGCAGTACTACCAAGTACAGTACTACCTAGTACAGTACTACCTAGTACAGTACTAGGTAGTGCAGTACTACCAAGTACAGTACTACCTAGTACAGTACTACCTAGTACAGTACTACCTAGTACAGTACTACCTAGTACAGTACTACCTAGTACAGTACTACCTAGTACAGTACTACCTATTACAGTACTACCTAGTACAGTACTACCTAGTACAGTACTACCTAGTACAGTACTACCTAGTACAGTACTACCTAGTACAGTACTACCTGTACTAGGTAGTTCATACATGGATAATTCAATTAACTTAATGGGTTTATATTTAAATTATATTTTGTATTATCAATACATATAATACTATAAACTTATTTTATACTTTCAAAAGTGAAAACTATGATTTTTTTAATTAATAATATTAGTGTGACCCACAATCATGATACAGTTCAATTCCTCTATAGTGAACTCATGTATAGTGAACTCCTGTATAGTGAACTCTTCTATAGTGAACTCCTGTATAGTGAACTCCTCTATAGTGAACTCCTCTATAGTGAACTCCTGTATAGTGAACTCCTCTATAGTGAACTCCTGTATGGTGAACTCCTCTATAGTGAACTCCTGTATAGTGAATTCCTCTATAGTGAACTCCTCTATAGTGAATTCCTCTATAGTGAACTCCTGTATAGTGAACTCCTCTATAGTGAACTCCTCTATAGTGAACTCCTCTATAGTGAACTCCTCTATAGTGAACTCCTCTTACAGATTTCCAACCACCCAAAGTTCTTCCCAATAGAAATTAGAAATAATTGATTAAAAACATATTCCTAAAAAGGTTTTCTATCTAACATTGATCTAGCAAAAAAAAAACTCTTTGGCGTAAAACTTGAACTTGAATTCAACACCAAATCTTAATATTTTTTAGTAATACTCTCCTCCATTACAGGTATATGAAGTGCATGCTACTGTCAAGAGACCGGGAATGGTGAGTAACGGAATGAAGAGAGAGAGCAGGAATGGAGAGGCCTGGAATCACCTAATGGGAATCACCTAACATCAACCGATACACAAAAATGACTTTCCAAATGGAGGTTCAAGAGAAGAGTAAACACAAACCTCCACCAATCAATTAAGGCTTTATTAGAGCTTTTAGACTAAGCATCCCTTTACACTTCAACAGTAGCGCTTGCAGCTTGGGTACCTGGTGTATGTGCCAAATTGACACATTTTGCGATAGTGTGCTACGTTCATGGTTAGCTGGTGTATGTGTGGAAGTAACACACTTTGTGATGGCGTGTTAAGAGCATCACTACCCAGTGTATGTGTCAAAGTAACACACTTTGTGTAAGTTAACTATAATATGCGTTTATGTGTAGTGACAGGAGAATAGTTACCTGATTTTTGCGTCAAAACAACACACCACTACCTGATGTATGAGTCAAAGTAACACACTTTATTGCAGTGTTATTCTTAGTGTGTTAAAATACCCTTCTTTTGGATAACATTTCTGCATTGAATTTATTTCGTTCAAATGTATTGGATAAAAAAAATGTATAACACAAACTTTTTCAGAATAACTCAATTTTTTCGGAAATTATTTTTTTTAGAAAACCTAAAAAAATTTAGAATATTTTTTTTAGAAAACCTAAAAAAATTTAGAATATTCTTTTTCGAATGGCTTCAAATTTTTCGATTACCTTTTTTCGTTTAGAAGCATATTGCAATAATAACGGTGTCTACAATTTATCATTAAATATTTTCAATAAATTCAAGGATTCATCTTTGTCTGTAATTTAAATTTTATCAACAAAAATTATTACAAAAAGTTTAGTAATCTTGTTTTCCTATCCTTCATTTTTATGGTAAATTTTCATATTCCTGCAAGAAATGTGTCAGCATCATATAATACATTAAGTTAAAAATATATTTAATTTTTTATCTATTTTTCATTGAGGAATTATTGATCACTAGTGTATTTTCCCGTTAAAAATAACGGGTCATCATCAATACCAATTTATTACCCGTTATTAGGTTACTTTTAATGAATTCAATTATATTAAATTTTCTGCATAGTCTAATCTATTTTATAGATAAAATACATTTAAAAATTGAATAAAAACAGGGGAATTTAAATATCAAGTCAATATATTCCCGTGCGTATCATAGTTACATTCTTCATGTTTAATACCCATAGTGTAGAAGCGGACACCAAATAAATAAATAAACACACTACGGGTATTATTAGAATAGATTTTCATTAAAAAACTAGACTGTTATCTTATCTTTAGTTTGAGTGACTTGACTTTTTAAAACTATTTTTTTATACAAAAAGACTATATTATTCTATATAAAAAACATTCGATAAAAATCTGAGGTTATTCTTATTTATACAAATAATAAGAATTAAATAGATTCAATGTCAAATTCATATTATTATTAAAATTAGATTGTCGAAACCATGAAGCAAGAATTGATTATATGAAAATAAAAAAGTAACATAAAGACCACGGATGTTCCTCCCAATATTTCATTAACTTTTATCGAAATAAAAACATGCATAATAATATTACTGACTCTTGTTCGAACTTAGTTGAACTTGATAGGTTCAAATTAATTTTGAAAAATCATTCAGCTTTTATAATAAAAAAATCACTAATAATTAGATAATCATATAATATTAAATTGTAGAAAACATGTTTTAACATTGAAATTCATTACTAATTATAAGTTTTACCAACAAAAATAATATCATTAGTTCCCATGATGAACCATATCTCATGTAGAAATGTTTCTTGGACCAATATTGGGACAACATTGGCAATAGTGGGAGAGTATTGGCAATATTAAAACAACATTGGCAATATTGGGACAACGTTGACAACATTTGGACAACATTGGCAACATTGGAACAACATTGGCAACATTGGGACAACATTGGTCCGAGAAACAATGCTCTCTGGGGAGGTAGAAATAAGGGAGTACGGTACATCGATGAAACTCTCCGGAAATTGATCATAATATTTCATTTACTAATCATCAATCAAAATTTGAGTTCTTGTTCTTAACTAGGATATGGAATATGGAAATAATCGAATAATAAATTTCCCAGTCTGATATCATTTAATTTATATTGTTTTGAAATAGAATCAATTTAATGTTAGCATATACAGTTTTATGTAATACCTTTGTATTAATATTGCAATTAGATAAAATAACACTGCGATAAATTCAAAATCGATAGCTTTATAGTCTTATATAATATTTATTTAATATTTCATAATTCTCGCTCTCAACGTTTTTAAATAACTTTAATTCATAAATTTAATGCAGTTTTCCATATTATTTTTCAACCTTTTATATACTACAGTAAAATAAAGTAAACAAAAATGTATCATAAATTTATATTGACTGTTAATAAAATACACTTTCGTCACACTTAAATAAATAAAATAACGCAGTCAGGGCCGAAAATAGTTTTCTTTGAATCGTTTTCTAAAAAGTTACTGGGTTTTCATTGACTATTTTCAATTGATTTATTGATTATTCACACAAGTAGTGGATTGAAATTAGTGGGGAATAAAGAAATTAGTTAATATATTCATACATATGTTTGTGTTTCGTACGTACGTTACGCTTTCAGAAAAGAAGAAGATTTTTTTGACTCGGTATACTAGATAGAGGTTATTAATCTTAAATTAACAAAAATTATATAAAAAATGTAATCTTTTTCATTTTTTATTTAGTTTTCGTATCATGATTTAATTTAGGATTTTGTAGATATTTTAAGTTTCTACCAATTTGTGTTTTTGATGTAATAATAAATAAAATTAAAGTTACAAAATTATAGAGTTTTAAATGTTAATACCACATGGTGTAACATAACCCTCCAAAATTGATAAAAATCGCTCGCAGGGAATATAACAGGTTAAAACAATTCTACGGGTAATAATTACACCAAATCAGCTGGTGTTTGTGACGTTGCAGGCAGTTGCCATGTATTGTTTTTGTAGAAAAATAATCCTTTTCGAAATTAAAGAAACATTTGTGAAGTCATGTATAAAAGATTCATTATTAATGAGGTTTAGTTAAATTTCCGATTTCTTAATCGAATAATAATATGAGAATTTAATAACAATTTTTTTTTATAATATTATGTAATCTTGTATCACGGATTATGAGCCTTGAATAAATGACTACTTAATAGATTCAATTACTATTTGTTTAAAATTATATAGTCTCAACAGAATTTACATAATTATAAGGGTGTAATTTAAAATATAGATGTTAAAGGTAATTATAAGGCTCGAGTTTTTGAATAGAGATATATGCATTCATCATCAGGAACAAGCGTGAAAAACTTATGAACCAAATAATGATTTTAGAACCAATTGTCGTATGTTGGATACCTACTTTCTATGTAAGCTCTCTTTCGTATGTTTTTTATATAGTTTTGTATTATAGACTTTTTTTATAATTAATACATGAATTTTGAAATTTGATAACGAAAAATTGAAATTTGATAATTATCGAGCTATTTACGACAATATTCTTTTCTTTAGAATTAAGTCAACTTTCTTAATATTTGTTATGAAAAATAAGTAAATGATTATCAGTATAACTGAAAAAATTATCTTGATTGACTCTACCTGAGTCAATCTGACTATGAATTAGAAGTCATTTCAAGTCAATATGACTCTTGTTTTTGAGTAGAATATGAGGATGAGTCAAATTGACTCACATTTTTGAGTCAATTTTGGGACAAACCGAAAACTTAAATTTTGAGTCTATGTAACTCGTATTTTTTTCTCATTGCAAAGCTATAAAAGGCACGATTAAACTATTTGTCAAGATCTATTGAAATTAGAGATTACGATAAACAATATCAGACAAACCTCTCTAAATATATACAATTTACCTATCTATATAAACGGCTCGATTAAATCATCCAATACACATCTAATTTGATGAAAAAGATTCAAATTCAACGGGAAATCCATATTGTTAAGAGGTTATTTAAACATAACGCTGAAAATTGTTTCCGATTCCTGAAAACCTTTTAAAATGAGCAGAAACCTGAAAAACCTTCAACGTTGAGTTCAAATAACCTTTTAATAATATAAATCAAAGTATTGAAATAAATTAAAATTTGCTCTATAGGACTAACAAATATATATATATTACCAAAAGTAAGCCACACTTTGTATAAATGCACGCATGTTGCTATATTCATATTCATAATAGAACTGTAAAATTTGGAAGAATGGCAAAGTGAGGAAATAAAGTTAATAACTCTGAAACTATTGCAGTTTTGGTCTCTGCAGCGAATGAAATGATGAAAAACCTACACAGAGAATATTAATAAAAGAGCAGAGTAATGCAAAATTGGATCGCATGATAAAAGCGTGGACACCGACACTAAAAATCAAATTAAATTTGATGAAAATAAAATATTTGAGCTATAAAATAGAAGGAATGAAAACTGCACTAAATTATGCATTTCGGAATACTCTGCTCTAAAAATCTATCCTAATAATACCCGTAGTGTGTTTATTTATTTGGTGTCCGCTTTTACACTACGGGTATTAAACATGAAGAATGTAACTATGATACGCACGGGAATATATTGACTTGATATTTAAATTCCCCTGTTTCTATTCAATTTTTAAATGTATTTTATCTATAAAATAAATTAGACTATGCAGAAAATTTAATTTTAATTGAATTCATTAAAAGTAACCTAATAGCGGGCAATAAATTGGTATTGATGATGACTCGTTATTTTTAACGGGAAAGTACACTAGTTACAATAATTCCCAATTTATTTAATCCAGGAACAAATACTTGGAGAGATCCTAGGTATATGAAGTAAAGTTTTGAATTTGGTTATTAATTCAGGTTTAATTTGTATCGCACTTTGTGGTATAGCAAGGCCTATTTATTTTGGAGGCAATTTCGTTACCAGATGTCCAAATATAATGTTAATTATATATATTAGTTACCATTCTTATCAATTTGCTTTATACTTTTGAAATAATTGTATTGATTTGTTTTACTACTTATAATGATTAATTTAATCCAATTCTACCCACAGATTAATGTTCATCTTGAATATTATACTAATAAATCAAGAAAAATTACAAATCACTAATCAATTTTATATTTTTTCTTCATTATTGATCATTAAAATTTAATTAATTAATTTCAGAGGATAAATCTAATAATTAACTACCATTTTTTTTATACTTTGATGTTTTTTTAATATTTAATTGCATAACAGACGAAAGGTTAAACCGGCAATGTTCTTGGTCTTAGTGCGCCAGGAGACCAAGAAGGCCTTGAAGTTCAGGTAGTAGAGGAGTTTCGATTAATTTCCTTCAAACTAAGTAACTCGGCGTACATAAATTATAAACTTGAGCAGCCGAACATTCTCTATATTAAACAATTAGTTACCACTATACACACCATCTAACGAATAATAATAATAACTGCTATTAGGGCTTCCCATGGGCAACCCCCAAATAACCCCCAGAAATAAATCCCCCCATACCCCATGTGAAATAATGTAACGATATTAATTGATCTTAAAATTAATTATTGAATGTTAAAATTAAAGTGATAATTTAGATTTTTTTTTAATATTTCTAATTTTAATAGGATTTTTGTTTCAAAATGGAAGGATTTGAAAAATATCATAAATTTTAATTTAATAACTATCCAAATTTATATATTATCAGTAGTGATTCATATTTAGAATGTTAAAAAAACCTGAACTGGTTAGAGTATCATAACCTAATTTATGTATTTTAATGAATTTCAGTGCCTAATATCTAATTACATCAATAAACACGTTAATGAAAACATAAGGCACGCAGCTCCTTAATTACCATCTCCTGAAAACATCGAACTTCTTACATGTTCCATATGCAAAACCTCTCATCCTTAGAATTCCAATTTGCATCTCATAGATAGTTTTATTGTAAAATTATATCCCGTGTGTGTAATTAAATAATTAGCAGGCACTTTGATACAATTAAGCCACGGACTGAAAAGAAGACGGTCAAAAGTAACGCTTTTATGTCCCGCGTTGGGAGAGGCGTATTATGCTGCAGTAATTTAGCTACTGGGCCCCTCATCATAAGAAACTGATTTTATGGGAACAGATAATTAAGGTGTAATTTGATGGGGCCAACAATAGGCTTGATGAAAGGCAAGTACAATTAGATTATTCATATTAGGGGGGAGGTATGGTAAACAATTTGATGTTATTGAAATGGGAAATTAATTTATAAGACTGTTCCAATTTGAAGTGATTATGTAAGCAGAATGAGTCGGTCATAAAATTGTTATTTGGTGTATGGATTTTTGTGGAAAGAATACTTTTCACCTGAGAATAATACTTTTCTCTTAGAATTATATAAATATTTTAAATTGAAAGTAGAAGCTTTATGAGTTATATTATTTTTAATGAGCAATCGTTTTTAAACTACCGTGTACATAAGCAATAGAAATTACAGACATTGGAGGTGTTTGGTGTACGTGACGTCATGAGAGCAACAAGTAAGATGGTATTTAAAGACTCACTCCACTCTAAAATACATTTTTTTTCTAGAAAAGCTTCAAATTTGTAGAACTATTGTTATACCTTTAAGGTAATTAAAATGAGTAAAGCTATAGAAACTCATTAGTTATTATAGCAGTAAGAGACCCATTCAATTCTTGTTAGCAATCTTATATTTTTATCAAGATGATATTTCATTCCACAACAGAACTTATTTTAAATACTAATTATGCTAATAATTCTCCCAATTCATCCAACTATCAATAGACAATGAATTGGCGATAGCAATGTTTCATAATAAATAAATGAATTGGCAATCAATAGTTAAGTCATTACAATCATTACAGCAGATGTCTGTGCAAATAATAATGAGCTTCAATTAACGTCCAATCAACGTCAAGAGTGAATAAGAAGTCCTTATTATAATGGGGGACTTTATCACTTCAATCTAAATAGTGACAACGCTTACTAATCATGATTGTGAAGAATTAGATCCTTTATTTCCCAATTGTCATACGGTAAATGGCATGGCGTAATGTTTACTGTTACATTGTACAGTTAACTTGACAACTGCATAGGTACGACTGTGTGTGATGATTTTACAGTTATTTCAGTTAAGCATATCAATGTACAGTTACATTGTACAGTTAACTTGACAAGTGTAAAGCTACAATGATGCATAATAATTGTTCATTTATTCTACACTGTGAACGGTTATTAAGTACAGTTAAGAATATGGACCGTTCAGTTATCAAGTACATTTATGTTAAAGGACAGTTCAGTTATTAAGTACAGTTAAGAATAAGGACCGTTCAGTTATTAAGTACATTTAAGCTTAAGGACAGTTCAGTTATTAAGTACATTTAAGCTTAAGGACAGTTCAGTTATTAAGTACATTTATGTTTAAGGACAGTTCAGTTATTAAGTACAGTTAAGAATAAGGACAGTTCAGTTATTAAGTACAGTTAAGAATAAGGACCGTTCAGTTATTAAGTACATTTAAGCTTAAGGACAGTTCAGTTATTAAGTACATTTAAGCTTAAGGACAGTTCAGTTATTAAGTACATTTATGTTTAAGGACAGTTCAGTTATTAAGTACATTTAAGCTTAAGGACAGTTCAGTTATTAAGTACATTTAAGCTTAAGGACAGTTCAGTTATTAAGTACATTTATGTTTAAGGACAGTTCAGTTATTAAGTACAGTTAAGAATAAGGACAGTTCAGTTATTAAGTACAGTTAAGAATAAGGACCGTTCAGTTATTAAGTACATTTAAGCTTAAGGACAGTTCAGTTATTAAGTACATTTAAGCTTAAGGACAGTTCAGTTATTAAGTACATTTAAGTTTAAGGACAGTTCAGTTATTAAGTACATTTAAGCTTAAGGACAGTTCAGTTATTATGTACAGTTACACAATTCGTACAGACATTAAAGTTAGACAAAACAGCTGTACGTATATTAATTCACATTATTTTTTTTCTTTTACGACATCTTTTTCACACATTAATAACTAACACGTATAAAGTTACTACCTACAGTTTAGAAATATAACCCTACATGCAGATACAGTATATACAATTGTAAACTGATATTAATTTTCCAAATTATAAATTAAAAAAAAACAAGTGACGTACTACACACCCTGACATAACATTTTCAAGTCGTGTGTTACGTCGGTTCTTCTTATCATAGTTTCTAAACGCTTCGTAATGATCATTATGGCTATAAACACATCAGCGGATGATAGATAACTGCAACTAATGACAGTGATGACAACACTATAATGACCATGGCTAGTTAGTGATAATGATAATGTGACGCGTTAAATACAAGGCAAACAGCTACATAACACCTTCTCTAAAGACGCAATTGCTACTCACTCATATTGTAGGTACGGTCTTGTGATGATGTAAGTGATGGTTTTAATAATAAACTAAAATATTAATTATTAATACTTAGTTCAGTAAAATAGTTTATATTAAACTAAATAAAGAAATAGTTTTATCAACTAGAAATAATTATTAACACAAATTTAAAAGAAGTTTAATTGAAATTTGATTTTCCAAAATTGTTACAACAACGCCCCAATATTGTTAAAATATTTGTACACTTTTGTTACGGCATTGCCAATATTGTTACAACATTGCCAATATTGTTAAAACATTGCCAATATTGTTACAACGTTGCCAATATTGTTACAACGTTGCCAATATTGTTACAACATTGCCAATATTGTTACAACATTGCCAATATTGATACAACATTGCCAATATTGTTACAACGTTGCCAATATTGTTACAACGTTGCCAATATTATTACAACATTGCCAATATTGTTACAACATTGCCAATATTGTTACAACATTGCCAATATTGTTACAACGTTGCCAATATTGTTACAACGTTGCCAATATTATTACAACATTGCCAATAATGTTACAACGTTGCCAATATTGTTACAATATTGGCAATGTTGTTACGACATTGCCAATAATGTTACAACATTGGCAATATTGTTACAACAATACAAATATTGTAACAATATTGGCAATATTGTTACAACATTGGCAATATTGTTACAACATTGGCAATATTGTAACAATATTGGCAATATTGTTACAACATTGGCAATATTGTTACAATAATGGCAATAGCGTTACGAATAAAATGTAATTAATTATGGATAAGTATATATATTTAAGAGAAGTAAATAAAAAACAGTTCTACAAGTCCATATATAATTTCTTATTCATATTAATGGTAAGTTATTTTCCTTTTAGTGGATCGATAAGTTATTTAACTATTTACTGCATGATATATTAACGACGATTTAAGAGGTTAATAGTTCATTTAAGGCGATCTACAAAATACATTGTTCATTTACCACCTTTTGCAAGATCGTTAGTTCATTTACAACTTTGTATAAAATCTGTTCATTTGCAACGATTTTAAAGATGGTTTGTTTATTTACAACGATATACATGATCGATTCTCCATTTACAACCATTTAAAAGATCGTTTGCTTATTTACAACGATATACAAGATTGGTTGTTCATTTAAAACGATTTTAAAGATGGTTTGCTTATATACAACGATAAAAATGATCGGTTATCCATTTATAACGATTTACATTGTTGGTATTTTACTCGGTTGACTAAAACAAGATGTTTCTAGCTGCATGACAGTGAATTAATTAATTTATTAGGGGGTTTAACGTCTGCTTCGGAACCAAAGGCCATATCGCTAATGTCAAAAGGAAATTAAATACAAGGGACTGGAAGAAGCAGTCAGAGAGGAAAGTGGCTCCATGAACAAAGTCACTTACCACCGTCGGTGACAATGCTCATGGATGCAGAAAAGCTACTCCGTGAATACAGTCACTTACCAAGAAATGTGACGAAACGGGACACAAGCACCGGTGACTGCACTCACGGATGGAAGAGGAAAATGAAGAGGTGTTAGTAAATGAAGCCTACGAGCCTACCTAACACAAAAATCAAAGACCTCGTAGTTGAAGAGCATAACCCTAGCGCTATCATCTAAAACTGCAAGTAGCGTTAAAAAAAATAATAAACATGGTAAAAATTAAAAAAGATAATCCATAATCTAAATGACAACAGTTCTTGGCCCACTAGCTGCATGATAAAAACAGTATAGTAGTTTCAGATGCTAAGGTATAAGAGTAGTGATATGTTGCTACAATGGGGGCTATTCTCCTGCACATTACTGGAATAACTTCATTACCTTTCTCGAATTAGTTTGGCTTCTCTGTAGTCCATTACTCGGACAGTTGGACTCTCTTCTGCTGATCAATTTATTAGGGAATTACACTCATTTCTAACATTTCAGGCTAATTCGAAAACACTATTTAGATGAACGAGTTAGTGTTTGTGATCCAGTATAGGGAAGTTATGAATTGTCAGCCGGTTCCACATTATCGGTAGGTGCTTTGAGAAGAAAAATATATGGTGATTATTGTTTAACTTGTTATTGTAATTGGTATCCATGATACCTGGAGGTATCTCGGATACCAATTAAAATAGAAGATCAGTTTTTCTTATGTTATCGAAGATGTGGAACCGCTCGATAATTCGTAACTTACCCTATTTGCAAAAATAACCGGTGATAAACGATATTAATGATCTATCTAAAATTATTTTGTTGGTAATTAGGTAACCACAAATGAATAAAATATTAACTTATCTTTATTTATATAATTTGATCATGTCAATAAGAATAAAATTAATATAAATCTTGCTAATTTTTGAAAAAAAAATAAAATGAAAACAAAAAAAAAAATTCATAACTCCCAATCAATACACAAGTTATCTAAATGTATATAAAATCTAATAAAATGATCATCCTAATTTCCCCGTGAAATTCTCACCGAAAAGTAGTATCACTATAATGTTCAATCAGAATTAGTAGAGGGATTTCGACTCATCTTTTCGACATCATCACATTTCCCCGGCAGAATTAATACCCTGAGTCTCATCACTATTCATATTATTTAACCAATGACGGAAATATTCAATTAAGGCATTATCAGATGGATGAACTAATTTCAGTTTTACCAGCTCTTCATTTCGATCAGAGAAAAATGGTATGAATTTCTTTGCAGCTTTTCTTAAATGGGGTGAAATTCGTTGAAATTTCATTAAAATTATAAGATAAATTTATTTATCTTATTAAGCAGTTGATGGTATGAGTGATAAATGAATTAAAAAGTATGCCACCTTAGGTAGGCATATAAAATAAAGACAAGTAATTTGTGATGATGTACTATCAGAGAAAAGAGTCACTGTGATGATGTACTACCAGAGAAAAGAGTCACTGTGATGATGTACTATCAGAGAAAAGAGTCACTGTGATGATGTACTACCAGAGAAAAGAGTCACTGTGATGATGTACTATCAGAGAAAAGAGTCACTAAGATGATGTACTATCAGAGAAAAGAGTCACTGTGATGATGTACTATCAGAGAAAAGAGTCACTGTGATGATGTACTATCAGAGAAAAGAGTCACTGTGATGATGTACTATCAGAGAAAAGAGTCACTATGATGATGTACTATCAGAGAAAAGAGTCACTGTGATGATGTACTATCAGAGAAAAGAGTCACTGTGATGATGTACTATCAGAGAAAAGAGTCACTGTGATGATGTACTATCAGAGAAAAGAGTCACTGTGATGATGTACTATCAGAGATAAGAGTCACTCTGATGATGTACTATCAGAGAAAAGAGTCACTCTGATGATGTACTATCAGAGAAAAGAGTCACTGTGATGATGTACTATCAGAGAAAAGAGTCACTGTGATGATGTACTATCAGAGATAAGAGTCACTATGATGATGTACTATCAGAGAAAAGAGTCACTGTGATGATGTACTATCAGAGAAAAGAGTCACTGTGATGATGTACTATCAGAGAAAAGAGTCACTGTGATGATGTACTATCAGAGAAAAGAGTCACTGTGATGATGTACTATCAGAGAAAAGAGTCACTGTGATGATGTACTATCAGAGAAAAAAGTCACTGTGATGATGTACTTTCAGAGAAAAGAGTCACTGTGATGATGTACTATCAGAGAAAACAGTCACTGTGAAGATGTACTATCAGTGAAAAGAGTCACTGCGGTGATGTACTATCAGAGAAAAGAGTCACTTTGGTGATGTACTATCAGAGAAAAAAATCACTGTGATGATGTACTATCAGAGAAAAGAGTTACTGTGATGATTTACTATCAGAGAAAAGAGTCACTGTGATGATGTACTATCAGAGAAAGGAGTCACTGTGATGATGAACTATCAGAGAGAAGAGTCACTGTGATGATGTACTATCAGAGAAAAGAGTCACTGTGATGATGTACTATCAGAGAAAAAAGTCACTGCAGTGATGTACTATCAGAGAAAAGAGTCACTGTGGTGATGTACTATCAGAGAAAAAAATCACTGTGATGATGTACTATCAGAGAAAAGAGTCACTGTGATGATGTACTATCAGAGAAAAGAGTCACTGTGATGATGTACTACCAGAGAAAAGAGTCACTGTGATGATGTACTATCAGAGAAAAGAGTCACTGTGATGATGTACTATCAGAGAAAAGAGTCACTGTGATGATGTACTATCAGAGAAAAGAGTCACTGTGATGATGTACTATCAGGGAAAAGAGTCACTGTGATGATGTACTATCAGAGAAAAGAGTCACTGTGATGATGTACTGTCAGAGAAAAGAGTCACTGTGATGATATACTATCAGAGAAAAGAGTCACTGTGATGATGTACTATCAGAGAAAAGAGTCACTGTGATGATTTACTATCAGAGAAAAGAGTCACTGTGATGATTTACTATCAGAGAAAAGAGTCACTGTGATGATGTACTATCAGAGAAAAGAGTCACTGTGATGATGTACTATCAGAGAAAAGAGTCACTGTGATGATGTACTATCAGAGAAAAGAGTCACTGTGATGATTTACTATCAGAGAAAAGAGTCACTGTGATGATTTACTATCAGAGAAAAGAGTCACTGTGATGATGTACTATCAGAGAAAAGAGTCACTGTGATGATGTACTATCAGAGAAAAGAGTCACTGTGATGATGTACTATCAGAGAAAAGAGTCACTGTGATGATGTACTATCAGAGAAAAGAGTCACTGTGATGATGTACTATCAGAGAAAAGAGTCACTGTGATGATGTACTATCAGAGAAAAGAGTCACTGTGATGATGTACTATCAGAGAAAAGAGTCACTGTGATGATGTACTATCAGAGAAAAGAGTCACTGTGATGATGTACTATCAGAGAAAAGAGTCACTGTGATGATGTACTATCAGAGAAAAGAGTCACTGTGATGATGTACTATCAGAGAAAAGAGTCACTGTGATTTTCATTGTACAATTAATGTGTGTTGAATTAAGTGATTTACCTGTGCGTGATAGGTGAATTGTTTTCTTTATTTCTTCCATAATACCTATTGGTTTAAATGTCAGGAAGTAATGAATACATACGTACAGAAGTACCAATTAACTATAGGAGCAATGATTTTTAATGCAAAACTAAATAGGTTGATATTTACGCAATCATTTTCATTGATTAGAAATATTAATTTACACCAATGTAGCTTGAAGCGAAAAAAAAACCACAGTATTATACGATTAATATTGAGTTATAAGACTAATATCATCAATTTCTAGTATTATTAATTAATCGAGTCTGTTAAAACTGCACAGGACTATGTAATAACATTCGAATTTTGAACAGCCTAATCTAATTCGAATGGGCATTAGGAAGTACGTCATGATATTAATTGGCCAATGAGAGGCAGGATTCTCTGGGCCGTACTGCTGATTGGACCCGCTGATTATTAATTTACTAATTTTAATTGAATCGAACAACTGGGCACATCGACTGAGCATCCAGTTACGGTAGCGCAATGGAGCTATTTAAGGGCATTATTGGCCTCAATTTGAGTGGCTTTAGCCCAAAGGAAACTTGCGGTGGGGTGGTTGAAGAATAATTCTTTAAAGGACAAGATTTAAAAATAAATACCTAGTTGGACATAGATATTTTTACTAGTATTTGAATGATTTGTAAATAATTAAGCTCAATAGTATGAGATATAAACAAAAATCACAACATAACTATTCTCTCTCAGTCTTCTATGGCCCCACCATAACTTTCACTCTTAATCTTCTATGGCCCCACTATAACTATCTCTCTCAATCTTCTGTGACCCCACCATAATTTCCTCTCCCAATCTTTTATGGCCCCACTATAAATTCCGATCCTAATCTTCTATGGCCGCACCATAATTTTCTGTCAATCTTCTATTGCCCCACCATAAGTTCCTCTATCAGTACATTCACTTTCTTCTCGGAAAGCACAATTAGCATTCCGTATAACTTTCAGAGCATCAGCGGAAAATAAATGGACGGAAAGATGACCCGTTGTTCTTTACGCATTATGGAAATGACTGCAAATGTGCGTCACCTAAAAACGCTAAGTCGGCGAAAATAACCTAACGGCTAACTCGGGGATTACTCCTGCATCGGGAAAACACACTTTGGGGATAAAAAGTACGAGAAAAAGCTCATTAGAAATACAGCTGTGTGGAAACAGTAAATTTGAGGTATTGTATGGGAAGGAGATTGTAATATACTTATATTTTTGAGAAGTTAACCATATAATATAGTATAATGCAATTTTCTCCTATAAATTTATTTTTCAATAATTTATTTTTTATAAAATTATGAAAAACTAAAAAAAAGTTTCAATATTCATTATAAAAGATTAAGAACCAAATCTCCAATTTAATGTAAATTTTTTCGTTTTTTTTCCATAGATTGTACGTAACACAAGCAACAGTCGAGGCTTATCGACTGCATCGACTGATGAAATTTAATTTCCATTAAGCATATCCACGTTGGCGCAGGATTAAAAGAGGTAATGTATTCCTGTAATTCGAGTGTGTTTTCACGAATGCTCTTTTTGGTGATCTATGTAAAATCTCGATGTGGCATTTGCATACAATTATCACCCTCGATTTGTCAGCTGATCGATTCAGTCGTTGGCTTTGTTTTTTGTTATTGTTAGAAATACGTGTTATTTTTTATCAAAGTACAAAGATAAAACTTTAGTTATATATGAATTTAGATATGGTTATATATAACATTAAATATGGTTACATGTTTTTCTTTCTAATTAGATGAAAATGTTATAGAAAAATGCTTAAAAATGTGGCTCATATTTTTATTTGAAATGATTATAATTTATGAAATCTTAAAGACTGTTATTGGCATTGTAGAAAACTCAAAATAATTTAGCAGTAACTAAGTTTCTTTAGGTTTGTTAAGCAATTTCTAAGTTTTTCTAAGTTTATTTATCAGTTTCTAGGTTTCTCTAAGTTTATTTAGCAATTTCTAGGTTTCTCTAAGTTTATTTAGCTGTATCTAATGTACAAAACATGTCACTAACCTGACCTCAATTCGGTCGCATTTCTCCGTTAATTCCATGCTAGAACACCTAGACAATTAGGAAGGTTCTCTACTCATGTAAGACGTACATTCGTCACCACTTCTGTATTCATAGAAAGCCCTAGCTAGGTGACCTCCGTCCACTTCCCCCAATTGATATTGTTAATTTCATTATGAAAATTGGGGCCACTTGAGTCTCCAGAGGTAAGTTCCTTGATGATGAAGTTTAACTCAATTGAATGGGTGGTAAGTTATTGGAATTGAATTTCGCTAGTGACCGTCACCAAATAAGCAAATGTATGGAATGTCTAGTGAATTTAGTGAACTAGAGAGCGTACTGGTCTACCTAGAGAGCGTACTGGTCTACCTAGAGAGACTACTGGTCTACCTAGAGAGCCTACTGGTCTACCTAGTGATTCTACTGGTCTACCTAGTGATTCTATTGGTCAATCTAGTGATTCTCCTGGTCTACCTAGAGAGACTACTGGTCTACCTAGAGAGCCTACTGGTCTACCTAGTGATTCTACTGGTCTACCTAGTGATTCTATTGGTCAATCTAGTGATTCTCCTGGTCTACCTAGAGAGTCTACTGGTCTACCTAGAGAGTATACTAGTCTACCTAGTGATTCTACTGTTCTACCTAGTGATTCTACTGGTCTACCTAGTGATTATATTGGTCTACCTAGTGATTCTACTGGTCTACCTAGTGATTCTAATGGTCTACCTAGTGATTCTACTGGTATACCTAGTGATTCTACTGGTCTACCCAGAGAATCTACTGGTCAATCTAGTGATTCTACTGGTCTACCTAGTGATTCTACTGGTCAATCTAGTGATTCTACTGGTCTACCTAGTGATTCTACTGGTCAATCTAGTGATTATACTGGTCTACCTACAGAATCTACTGGTATAACTAGATAGGAAGGAATGATGGTAATTAAAATTTTCCAAACTCAATACCTGATATCCCAGTCATAACTTACTCAATAATTATAATTTTTTCTAAACATAATTACATATTAAATGCATCTAAACTCTGAAGATGTCATCACCCTTCCCATTGCCGCTAAGTCATTGCCCCAGTCAGTGTCTTTTAGTATCAGTATTAGTCAAGTCAGTTAGCACACTTTAGAGGAAGCTGAAGAGCTTTCAAGAGTTGTAGAGGCAGTTTCGAGTCCATTGTTCAAGGCAGACCGCAATTTCCCATCCAAAGTCTTCGGGAGACGTCTTGAGAGTCTCCCTTACAACTGAT
The DNA here is from genome assembly GCA_947561585.1 of Caprella mutica. Taxonomy (NCBI): domain Eukaryota; kingdom Metazoa; phylum Arthropoda; class Malacostraca; order Amphipoda; family Caprellidae; genus Caprella; species Caprella mutica. Next base: position 312,633 of record CANNZV010000973.1, read on the forward strand.
AATATCATTGGAACATTGTTTTCACCTGTCAATGATGTGTGTGATTCCTGTTTGTCTTTGGAATCACCAATTACTATCACTGAGAATATTGGCGATCATATCGTATGTCAATATCATTGATTTTAAGATTGCGCAACATGTTGATGAGAAATATTGTACGTAGTGAAGCTACAAATCTATTCTATTTTTATAGCACTTATATCATTCTCTTTTAGAATTTTTTTCTCGATAAATTGTAAGCTTGTTTACTTCAAAATGAGGTGACAATTTACCGTGGACAATTTTAGGGTTTTACCAAAGATGAACTCTTACAGTGAAGAACATTCATACAATATCTATTTACAGTCAATACAAATAATATTCCACTTGGGATGAACTCTTACGGTGAAGAACATTCATACAATATCTATTTACAGTCAATACAAATAATATTCCACTAGGGATGAACTCTTACGGTGAAGAACATTCATACAATATCTATTTACAGTCAATACAAATAATATTCCACTAGGGATGAACTCTTACGGTGAAGAACATTCATACAATATCTATTTACAGTCAATACAAATAATATTACACTAGAAATGAACTCTTACGGTGAAGAACATTCATACAATATCTATTTACAGTCAATACAAATAATATTACACTAGAAATGAACTCTTACGGTGAAGAACATTCATACAATATCTATTTACATTCAATACAAATAATATTCCACTAGGGATGAACTCTTACGGTGAAGAACATTCATACAATATCTATTTACAGTCAATACAAATAATATTACACTAGAAATGAACTCTTACGGTGAAGAACATTCATACAATATCTATTTACAGTCAATACAAATAATATTACACTAGAAATGAACTCTTACGGTGAAGAACATTCATACAATATCTATTTACATTCAATACAAATAATATTCCACTAGGGATGAACTCTTACGGTGAAGAACATTCATACAATATCTATTTACAGTCAATACAAATAATATTACACTAGAAATGAACTCTTACGGTGAAGAACATTCATACAATATCTATTTACAGTCAATACAAATAATATTACACTAGGGATAAACTCTTACTGTGAAGAACATTCATACAATATCTATTTACTGTCAATACAAATAATATTCCACTAGGGATGAACTCTTACGGTGAAGAACATTCATACAATATCTATTTACAGTCAATACAAATAATATTACACTAGGGATAAACTCTTACTGTGAAGAACATTCATACAATATCTATTTACTGTCAATACAAATAATATTCCACTAGGGATGAACTCTTACGGTGAAGAACATTCATACAATATCTATTTACAGTCAATACAAATAATATTACACTAGGGATAAACTCTTACTGTGAAGAACATTCATACAATATCTATTTACAGTCAATACAAATAATATTACACTAGGGATGAACTCTTACGGTGAAGAACATTCATACAATATCTATTTACAGTCAATACAAATAATATTCCACTAGGGATGAACTCTTACGGTGAAGAACATTCATACAATATCTATTAACAGTCAATACAAATAATATTCCACTAGTGATGAACTCTTACGGTGAAGAACATTCATACAATATCTATTTACAGTCAATACAAATAATATTCCACTAGGGATGAACTCTTACGGTGAAGAACATTCATACAATATCTATTTACAGTCAATACAAATAATATTCCACTAGTGATGAACTCTTACGGTGAAGAACATTCATACAATATCTATTTACAGTCAATACAAATAATATTCCACTAGTGATGAACTCTTACGGTGAAGAACATTCATACAATATCTATTTACAGTCAATACAAATAATATTACACTAGAAATGAACTCTTACGGTGAAGAACATTCATACAATATCTATTTACAGTCAATACAAATAATATTCCACTAGGGATGAACTCTTACGGTGAAGAACATTCATACAATATCTATTTACAGTCAATACAAATAATATTACACTAGGGATAAACTCTTACTGTGAAGAACATTCATACAATATCTGTTTACAGTCAATACAAATAATATTACACTAGAAATGAACTCTTACGGTGAAGAACATTCATACAATATCTATTTACAGTCAATACAAATAATATTACACTAGGGATAAACTCTTACTGTGAAGAACATTCATACAATATCTATTTACTGTCAATACAAATAATATTCCACTAGGGATGAACTCTTACGGTGAAGAACATTCATACAATATCTATTTACAGTCAATACAAATAATATTACACTAGGGATAAACTCTTACTGTGAAGAACATTCATACAATATCTATTTACAGTCAATACAAATAATATTCCACTAGGGATGAACTCTTACGGTGAAGAACATTCATACAATATCTATTTACAGTCAATACAAATAATATTACACTAGGGATAAACTCTTACTGTGAAGAACATTCATACAATATCTATTTACAGTCAATACAAATAATATTACACTAGGGATGAACTCTTACGGTGAAGAACATTCATACAATATCTATTTACAGTCAATACAAATAATATTCCACTAGGGATGAACTCTTACGGTGAAGAACATTCATACAATATCTATTAACAGTCAATACAAATAATATTCCACTAGTGATGAACTCTTACGGTGAAGAACATTCATACAAAATCTATTTACAATCAATACAAATAATATTCCACTAGGGATGAACTCTTACGGTGAAGAACATTCATACAATATCTATTTACAGTCAATACAAATAATATTCCACTAGTGATGAACTCTTACGGTGAAGAACATTCATACAATATCTATTTACAGTCAATACAAATAATATTCCACTAGTGATGAACTCTTACGGTGAAGAACATTCATACAATATCTATTAACAGTCAATACAAATAATATTCCACTAGGGATGAACTCTTACGGTGAAGAACATTCATACAATATCTATTAACAGTCAATACAAATAATATTCCACTAGGGATGAACTCTTACGGTGAAGAACATTCATACAATATCTATTTACTGTCAATACAAATAATATTCCACTAGGGATGAACTCTTACGGTGAAGAACATTCATACAATATCTATTTACAGTCAATACAAATAATATTACACTAGGGATAAACTCTTACTGTGAAGAACATTCATACAATATCTATTTACAGTCAATACAAATAATATTCCACTAGGGATGAACTCTTACGGTGAAGAACATTCATACAATATCTATTTACAGTCAATACAAATAATATTACACTAGGGATAAACTCTTACTGTGAAGAACATTCATACAATATCTATTTACAGTCAATACAAATAATATTACACTAGGGATGAACTCTTACGGTGAAGAACATTCATACAATATCTATTTACAGTCAATACAAATAATATTCCACTAGGGATGAACTCTTACGGTGAAGAACATTCATACAATATCTATTAACAGTCAATACAAATAATATTCCACTAGTGATGAACTCTTACGGTGAAGAACATTCATACAATATCTATTTACAGTCAATACAAATAATATTCCACTAGGGATGAACTCTTACGGTGAAGAACATTCATACAATATCTATTTACAGTCAATACAAATAATATTCCACTAGTGATGAACTCTTACGGTGAAGAACATTCATACAATATCTATTTACAGTCAATACAAATAATATTCCACTAGTGATGAACTCTTACGGTGAAGAACATTCATACAATATCTATTAACAGTCAATACAAATAATATTCCACTAGGGATGAACTCTTACGGTGAAGAACATTCATACAATATCTATTAACAGTCAATACAAATAATATTCCACTAGGGATGAACTCTTACGGTGAAGAACATTCATACAATATCTATTTACAGTCAATACAAATAATATTCCACTAGGGATGAACTCTTACGGTGAAGAACATTCATACAATATCTATTTACAGTCAATACAAATAATATTCCACTAGGGATGAACTCTTACGGTGAAGAACATTCATACAATATCTATTTACAGTCAATACAAATAATATTCCACTAGGGATGAACTCTTACGGTGAAGAACATTCATACAATATCTATTTACAGTCAATACAAATAATATTCCACTAGGGATGAACTCTTACGGTGAAGAACATTCATACAATATCTATTAACAGTCAATACAAATAATATTCCACTAGGAATGAACTCTTACGGTGAAGAACATTCATACAATATCTATTTACAGTCAATACAAATAATATTCCACTAGGGATGAACTCTTACGGTGAAGAACATTCATACAATATCTATTTACTGTCAATACAAATAATATTCCACTAGGGATGAACTCTTACGGTGAAGAACATTCATACAATATCTATTTACAGTCAATACAAATAATATTCCACTAGTGATGAACTCTTACGGTGAAGAACATTCATACAATATCTATTAACAGTCAATACAAATAATATTCCACTAGGGATGAACTCTTACGGTGAAGAACATTCATACAATATCTATTAACAGTCAATACAAATAATATTCCACTAAGAATGAACTCTTACGGTGAAGAACATTCATGCAATATCTATTTACAGTCAATACAAATAATATTCCACTAGGAATGAACTCTTACTGTGAAGAACATTCATACAATATCTATTTACAGTCAATACAAATAATATTCCACTAGGGATGAACTCTTACGGTGAAGAACATTCATACAATATCTATTAACAGTCAATACAAATAATATTACACTAGGGATGAACTCTTACGGTGAAGAACATTCATACAATATCTATTTACAGTCAATACAAATAATATTCCACTAGTGATGAACTCTTACGGTGAAGAACATTCATACAATATCTATTTACAGTCAATACAAATAATAGACTTTTTGCTAAGATTATCAAAAAGTCTGGTGGAAAGACTTAAAAAACCCTACGTGTGTACGGCCCTTTACAGTGAAGAACATTCATATAATATCCGACAAACGTTTCATCGACAGACGTTCCGTCGACAAATTTTCGTAAATGGGATATTAACAATTTCTAATGTTACAAAGATGTACTTTAACAGAATAATGTATCACACAATCAAATTACAGAATAGAATAATACTAAGGAAGATATATTTATATCGTTTTTCTATTTTAATAGGTACTAAACCAGAACTACTCGATAATACAAAATTATTTTAAAGTAATTTGAAAAACTGTATATGCAAGACAAATCATATCGTACCAAATAATGAAATCATTGTAAACTAAAGGACTAAATTAAAACACAAAGAGCATTTTTTAAATTAATTCTTTGTCTATAAGTAGTCTCGTGTCACAACTGCCTTGCGAATCTTGCCGTGTTGGCTCGGGTAAAGGTGTCTTTGCGAGTACTTTGAGAATATTGATAATGATACCCTAGTTCTACAATATTATGTAATAATCTCATATTTTCTCGGAGAGGATTTTTAATAATGGTGTCTTACATGACCAAAAATATGAAAATGGGATGCCGTTTCATTTTCTATTTTAAGCCAACTTCTTGTTTCTTAAGAATCACTTTTTGGTAAAAAAAAACTAAAATATCGATAAACATTCAACGGCGAGTTTAATTTTTATAAAATCGTGCAATTCAATCTAGGATTACCACCTTGCCGAAAAATCCAACGATATAAATATTATTATTATGGAACGTAAATTATTGAGAGGAAATTGTTTTAAATTTTAAATATCACAAACGTAACTCGAACAAAAAGTATTGAATTACATTAAAATAATTTGTTATCATTGAGTAGTTTTGGTTTAATATTAAAGTAGAAAAACGATTTAGATATATTTAGTAATTTTCATCATGACCATTATTCCATTTTGTATTTTGATCGTTATTCTGTTAATGTACATGTTTCGTAACATTAGAGTGTGTTAATATCCCATTTACAAAACGTCTTGTCGACGAAATGTCTGTTGACGAAACGTCAGTCGGCGAAACGTCTGTCAACGAAACGTCTTGTCGACGAAACGTCTTGTCGACAAAACGTCTTGTCGACGAAACGTCTTGTCGACGAACTGTCTGTCGGCGAAACGTCTGCACACCCTATTCACAGTCAATACAGATAAGATTAACCAAACCAAGTGTTCATTTCTTACTAGAAGGCATTAATTAAGTAGGTAATTCTATGTAGTTATTTAACTGGTTAATGCATGATGTGGAGCAGAATGTTGAGGTAAAGTTTATTAATTAGATCACAGCAGGGTAATTCAGGAGAGGAATATTACTAGGTAAGATATGCTAATAGTTAGGAGGATCTTCTCATCTTCTGCAATTATATGCTAATCACTCGGTACCTAGAACAGACTAATGTAACGCTGGTAAAGATTGAACAGCTTGCTTTAATGTTTTGAACAGTTTGAACAGTTAACTTTCAACATTTTGAACAGTTTATATCCGTATTTTGAACACTTTTCTTTCCTATTTTGAACACTTTTCTTTCTCATTTTGAACACTTTTCTTTCTCATTTTGAACACTTTTCTTTCTCATTTTGAACACTTTTCTTTCTCATTTTGAACACTTTTCTTTCTCATTTTGAACACTTTTCTTTCTCATTTTGAACACTTTTCTTTCTCATTTTGAACACTTTTCTTTCTCATTTTGAACACTTTTCTTTCTCATTTTCAACACTTTTCTTTCTCATTTTGAACACTTTTCTTTCTCATTTTGAACACTTTTCTTTCTCATTTTGAACACTTTTCTTTCTCATTTTGAACACTTTTCTTCTGTATTTTTAGAAGGATTCAGTATTTTCAAATGCATAACAATCAAATACAAAATATATTTTATTTCAGTACTAAATTTGTTTAATTATAATACAGGGTCGTTCAAAAGTAGTCCTATTGCTAAAAACAACCTTCTATATGTTTGCAATGTTACAGTAGAATATTTTGAGCATTTGAAAGATTATATTGTTTATAGTTTTGTTTGCCATCTCATGGTTGTGTTCTTGTTAACTTAGATACCTCCTCACTGTAGATCCTTCTGAATTAATGAAGGATACTTTAATTATCCTTTCTTAGGTACTAGGAAAACACTTTCGCCGAAAACACTCTCACCTTACGACAATTTTCGCCGAAAACATTTTCGCCGCACGACACTTTCGCCGAAAATATGACCATTATGTACCTAAATAAAGTATACTTATTTTACAGCAAAATACAGTAAAGTGTACATCTTGTCACTATAAGTGAGACCAAAAAAAAAGAGACCAAAATACAGTTTTTTCGTCCATTGGTTAACGATTTATAAGTATTTGAAAAAGAGGATACATTTATGTGGCCCATACTGTATAGTGTTTTTTTTTAATTTTCGGCGAAAGTCGTTCGGTGAAAGTGCAGTGCGGCGAAGTTGTTTTCGGCGAAAAAGTTTTCGGCGAAAGAACCGGCCACCCCTTTTGTCACCTTGCGAACAATTTATCGAATTTTACCATCATTTACGAGTCAGACCACTTTTTTTGGAGATTTTCAGTACTATCACCTTGTTTCCACCTTCTCATGACAGCCCCAACAGCTGTTACTGTACTCACATATTTTGTTCTGATCTATTTTCACATGCTATTTTTCATCATTATCCCTTGTTACGATTCAACAACCTCAACAGTGTATTACAGCTGTTATCAAGCAAGAAACATGTATACAGTCATAAGTATTTGGTAAGTATTACAGCAAATGACTGTTTGTGCATGAAATTTGACAGAGCTCTAAGTAATTTTGTATATTACTACTTTTTTTTGTTAATTTGTAAGTAAAGTATAACCTCATTTGATGTTTACTTTTGTATAGATAATATCTACTCCCAGATTAAGTGTGAATACTAATAAATTTAAATTGGTATCTTTAGTGAAATGAACAAAATTAAAGTTCCGTATAGATTTGCTACCTACCAGTACTTCAAAATGCTGACAGCCTTCACTAAGACAGTATATATTTAACTTCTCAGCACTATTGAGTTAGATAAGATTGGTCAGTGAATGTGGGACCAGAGTTATTCCTAAGTCTTAACTCAATCCAAGAGTGCAATCAAACTTAGGTCTCAGAAAACAGAGGAGGCGGTGATGGAAAGGCAGGAGTAATAAGATTTGGAAGCTAAGGCGCCTAAACAGTCAAGCTCCTTAAATCAACATAATACAAGACCGGACTTACAAGTGTATGTATTCTGCTAATCTGCTTAGATCCACAGTGTGACTAGGCAAATAAGATATTTCAGATGAGAGGAGTTACGTGTGTTTGTACTTCTCTGAAGTTAATTAAAAATACAAAAGGTAATTTCATTGAATAAAGTAGACAGGTGATCAATATTTTGACAATTTATGTACGTGTAATATGGAAAATAGGAAAATCTGTAATGAATTGTCTTCATAAGATATGTAGCAATTGTAGTTGGAATTTCCATGTTTTCATCCCTCGATCTTGTTTATTGAACTTCTGAACTTAAAGTTTTCAACATCTAAACATAGTTTTCAACATCTAAACATAGTTTTCAACATCTAAACATAGTTTTCAACATCTAAACATAGTTTTCAACATCTAAACATAGTTTTCAACATCTAAACATAGTTTTCAACATCTAAACATAGTTTTCAACATCTAAACATAGTTTTCAACATCTAAACATAGTTTTCAACATCTAAACATAGTTTTCAACATCTAAACATAGTTTTCAACATCTAAACATAGTTTTCAACATTTAAACATAGTTTTCAACATCTGAACATAGTTACTTTTCGACATTAAAAATATAATTTTCAGACTCATAACGAATCGTTTTAAACATTTTTTAACAGTTTTCAACAATATAAAATCATTGCTCTCAAATTTATAATAAAATATTTAACCATATTGTATTATTAAATAAAAAATAACTCCTATTTTTTTAAACCTCATTTTTAATATCTAACCAACCATAATTATCGTCCCTAAATTTTTAATTAACTCATTCTTTTGAACATCTTCCTTTAAAAATCTAAAAACTCCTCATTTTTAAATCTTCTTTTCAATGTCTTGCCATATATCGTCTCTACAATCTAATTAAACTGATAGTTTTCTAAAACTTAATTTCAATATCTAACCATATCGTCTCTAAAATCTAAATAAACTGATAGTTTTCTAAAACTTTATTTTCGATATCTAACCATAACGTCTCTAAAATCTAAATAAATTGATAGTTTTCTAAAACCTATTTTCAATATCTAACCATATCGTCTCTAAATTTCTAATAAACTCATCGTTTTCATCATCAAAATCCATCCTTCAGAACATCTGAACATTATCTGCCCAATTTTGGTTCGCTCTGCAACATCGTATTAGCAATATGATATGCAAAGTAGCAAGGTATTAACGTATTGATTTCCTGAAGCTTATTCCAGAAATGTGGAAACTTTGAAACTATTGATTTTATGGATGGATTTACAGACAAATTCGCCAATTATCGATCACTGGAAGAAAGGGAAGATGAGCATTGCAGAATAGATAATGTCTTCTTTATTGTAATTTTAAAACAACTTATTTATCGTAATTTTACGTTCAGAGATAGGTATGTTTTTGTTAGGTAATTTGGCCGAACATACCTTGTATAGGCTTGTACTATAGGAAACAAATTGGATAATAGTACTGCTAATAATTATAACAAATAATAACTTTATAAAATATAAATTATATAATGATAATTTGAATATAAATTAAGTAAAAAATATTTCATCCAAATGTCCGTTCTGCTAAATTTTCTTCGGCCAATTGTCCTCACTTGGCTGCATAAGATACTTCAAGGGCCCAGTCCAAGTGGTGAGTCAGTGGCCAAAATAATATCGCCTCTTGTGGGACGCTAAAATCCTTATTTTTGGGTCACGTGACTGGCAATCTAGCGTCAGTTTAATGGAGAAATGATATAACTGAAACAAAATTTAATGGAGAAATGATATAACTGAAACAAAATTTAATGGAGAAATGATATAACTGAGACAAAATTTAATGGAGAAATGATATAACTGAAACAAAATTTAATGGAGAAATGATATAACTGAAACAAAATTTAATGGAGAAATGATATAACTGAAACAAAATTTAATGGAGAAATGATATAACTGAAACAAAATTTAATGGAGAAATGATATAACTGAAACAAAATTTAATGGAGAAATGATATAACTGAAACAAAATTTAATGGAGAAATGATATAACTGAAACAAAATTTAATGGAGAAACGATATAACTGAAACAAAATTTAATGGAGAAATGATATAACTGAAACAAAATTTAATGGAGAAATGATATAACTGAAACAAAATTTAATGGAGAAATGATATAACTGAAACAAAATTTAATGGAGAAATGATATAACTGAAACAAAATTTAATGGAGAAATGATATAACTGAAACAAAATTTAATGGAGAAATGATATAACTGAAACAAAATTTAATGGAGAAATGATATAACTGAAACAAAATTTAATGGAGAAATGATATAACTGAGACAAAATTTAATGGAGAAATGATATAACTGAAACAAAATTTAATGGAGAAATGATATAACTGAAACAAAATTTAATGGAGAAATGATATAACTGAAACAAAATTTAATGGAGAAACGATATAACTGAAACAAAATTTAATGGAGATATGATATAACTGAAACAAAATTTAATGGAGAAATGATATAACTGAAACAAAATTTAATGGAGAAATGATATAACTGGAACAAAATTTAATGGAGAAATGATATAACTGAAACAAAATTTAATGGAGAAATGATATAACTGGAACAAAATTTAATGGAGAAATGATATAACTGAAACAAAATAAGGTTTTAAACCGTCTTCCTTACAGTCCTGCAATCGCTGCAACACTTCCTCTCTCTAGTGTAGTTTATCATAACTCTATGGCCCAGTCACACGAGCGTTTTTTCACAGCGTTTTTACTGCGTTTTTAAATCTGAGGAAATTATTGATCAACACATTTCATACGTATCCATGTTACGCGACGCTTTAGAAGCGTTGGAAACGCTCGTGCGACAGGGCCCTAAAAATGCGCATTAATATAAATACATTTATATTTTTATAGGCTATTAAGCTTTCAGTACTATGTATACGCCGTAATTAGTTAGAATTGTTATGTAAATTTCAAATTATTTTTACTTACAGAATTTCATATCATAATAAAACCTTTTTAATTAATTATGATAAAACCTTTTTAATTAATTATTTTACTTCATCAATCTGAATCGCATTTTTTAAAATTTAATTTAAAGGACGATATTGTAATATCAAAGCTGAAAATAAATCTTAAAAAAAGCTGCCAAAATAATTCGAATGGTACGTGCCATATACATATGATTAAATTATAACTAATTAATAAAATACTTCTTAGCACAAAATTTAATTTTTCTCAATTTATCTCTTTTCTAAATTAGTAAATACGTTTAATAATTTAAGTACGTTTATGAACCTAAAGAACAAAAATTTAAGAAGAAAAAAATATTTTATAAAATCAGATTGCTTAAAAAATATAAAATTAATTATTTAGATTAATTTACCTTTTTTATATCATCTTTCATAATTATAATATATACATGAGTTTAAATGTATGTAATTTTTAATATAGTCATCAATGTAAAATCAATTATTATATTATATTAATATTGTAAATATTTATATACAGTATAATTGTATCAATATACAAGTAAATAAGTGTGTAAAATAACCTTTGTATATATCGAAGTGTCAACACGAAGTAGCTTTCTTACATCATTTTTCCGAGTAAAATTTCATAATAATAATAGGCACATATACTGATACCAATTATAGATTGCAAGTATAGTAACTATGGTATCGTTATTTTGACATGCACGAAGTAGCTTTTCTTCATCCAAACACTAAACATTGAAATGTGTCTTGTGTCACTTTGCTATCACGATGACTGCAAGATGTGATAATTACGATTCGGAAAAATAAACAATATTATTAGCTTTTTTTTCACTTATTTACTTGGGTAAGCTTCGAATTATCGGTCAGTACTACATCTTCGGTCATATAAGAAAAAACAATATAAAAATTGTTATTATTATACAGTGATATCTAATAACAATTGTTGTTATAAAAATTGTTATTATTATACAGTGATATCTAATAATAACAATTTTTATATTGTTTTTTCCTATATGACCGAAGATATAGTACTGACTGCTAATTCGTAACTTTCCCTATATATTTTTTTTAATTGAAAGGAAATGTAGCGAGAGACATGTTTAAGATATGGAACTATATACATTCAATACATATGATCTAATTGTGTAAGTAAATGACACGAGCTTTCTTTCTAAGTGGTACGTATGTGTACGTTTATAACGGATAATACTATCTATCTCTTCTTTTGCAACAATCGGCTTAGTGTAGAATATTATTAAACCTAATACCGTAAGATAACCAAACTACCATTCGATAAGTTACAACTAAAACTAAACAGTCAATTGGACTCTAGGTTAGTTTTGAAAGAGGTAAACTATTTATGAGATACAAATAATTTGAAACTAAAAAAACAGTCAAATTGCCTGCTCGGTTATTCTTGGTAATAAGCGATACAAACTTAACAGTCAATTTGACTTGCTTTTACTTTTAAAAAATTGTCCAAATGCTTGAAAAAGTAAATACCAGTCTAATTGACTGCTTGGTAGTTATAGTGTTTTTAAACGACAAAAACTGAACAGTCAATTTGACTGGTTTGAACTTTTCAAATATTAGAATCTCATAAATAAATACCAACCAGTCAAAAGGACTGTCTGGTAGCCCTAGTGTCACAAACTGAATGGTCAGTCGCAGCTCATTTACTCTCCCGTCTCCTTTCTTCTTCTTTCCTTTAGTCAGTAGTGTGTTCCTTCTCATTCAAGCCTTTCTGATCCTTCTCCCCCCCCCCCCCACCTACCTACCCCTCCCCCCCCCCCAGCACTCATTAGGACAACACGGACGGCTGTACAATTCGCGCACATTAAGCCATGAACTTAAATTCGCGGCTTGTGTCCAGCTAGTCCTTTGAAGAGGAGGAGGTGCGCGTTCACGTAACACTTTCCTAGAGTCTCTCAGCTTTTTTTCAACGTCAGTGAAGACATACTGTCCGATAGCAGTTGAAAATTCTGTTAAAATTTCAAAAAGGGTTCATTATTGTTTACGTAACGGCAATTAATTTTGTGATTTAATTGATGTGGAAAGAATTAAGTTAAGTTATAGTAAGGGAGAAGTAAATGGACATGAGAAGCTGAAGGAGATTTTCGCAGATGTGGTCATCTTGATGAACTTTCAGCGGTTTTTATTTCGCTATGAATTCTTCATATGTTTTATCGTTCATGAATGAGTTAAGAAATTACCAATACAACCTATTTCATTATTTAATATCTATCTCTTCATACAAACTAAAATAAGGCTCACTAAGACTCACCATCTCTGAATTTGGCGGCGACTGACCAATGCAGCACCAAATTAAATGTCCGTCAATTTGGGCGCAAGACTCCCACCAAATTGAAGCTGCTCGCGTATTCATTTGCTCGAAATATACCTATTTGCTGCAGCCGTCATTTTCGTTAATTATCCTCTTTAATACAAGTGAAATTGGGATAATGTTTGAGAGGGAGAATCGGTAGCCGTTGCAGCCACCTTTAAGATCACCATAGGCAAGTACACGGCTCCGTGGTTCGAATTGAAGTATATTTTGAGTGGCACATTTGATAATTGTATTCAAATTTGTTCATTAGGCGAGATGACCAGAACAGTTCTGAGCCTCCTTCCAGAGGGCCTTCTACAGATCCCTTCTTCCCCCCGCCCGCTCCCCAACTCTTGAACCCCTTCTGCTGACCACCACCTCATATGCATCGAGACAACTTCATCTCAAATTACAAACGATTATATGAATATTAATCAATGGGGACGGTCATCAATCATGATGATTATACTAAATTAAAGGAGGCATTCAATTTGAGACGTTGACATTATTTTGAGAGTTTGTGTAGATGAGACGAAGTAGTTTCTGGAAAAGCAATTAGCTTGTAAACAATTGTGGCCCTGTAAATACATGGACTTACCAAGTCCTAGTTTCATCAGCAAACACTGGAACTACTGTCCAATTTAAACCGAAATTATCATCATTACCTCAAAGGAACAAATTGTAAATTGGCAAAATGAAAGCTTATTGTTGCACAGTTGAAGAAAAGCGTTACTGTGATGATTATTTTTCATAGTTTACTAATTTTGAAAATAGTAGAAAATTAGGAAACGTGATTTGTGAAATTAGCATCATCTCAGTGACTCTTTTATCTGATAGTACATCATCACAGTGACTCTTTTCTCTGATAGTACATCATCACAGTGACTCTTTTCTCTGATAGTACATCATCACAGTGACTCTTTTCTCTGATAGTACATCATCACAGTGACTCTTTTCTCCGATAGTACATCATCACAGTGACTCTTTTCTCTGATAGTACATCATCACAGTGACTTTTTTCTCTGATAGTACATCATCACAGTGACTCTTTTCTCTGATAGTACATCATCTCAGTGACTCTTTTCTCTGATAGTACATCATCACAGTGACTCTTTTCTCTGATAGTACATCATCTCAGTGACTCTTTTATCTGATAGTACATCATCACAGTGACTCTTTTCTCTGATAGTACATCATCACAGTGACTCTTTTCTCTGATAGTACATCATCACAGTGACTCTTTTCTCTGATATTACATCATCACAGTGACTCTTTTCTCTGATAGTACATCACCACAGTGACTCTTTTCTCTAATAGTACATCATCACAGTGACTCTTTTCTCTGATAGTACACCATCACAGTGACTCTTTTCTCTGATAGTACACCATCACAGTGACTCTTTTCTCTGATAGTACATCATCACAGTGACTCTTTTCTCTGATAGTACATCATCACAGTGACTCTTTTCTCTGATAGTACATCATCACAGTGACTCTTTTCTCTGATAGTTCATCATCACAGTGACTCTTTTCTCTGATAGTACATCATCACAGTGACTCTTTTCTCTGATAGTACATCATCACAGTGACTCTTTTCTCTAATAGTACATCATCACAGTGACTCTTTTCTCTGATAGTACATCATCACAGTGACTCTTTTCTCTGATAGTACATCATCTCAGTGACTCTTTTCTCTGATAGTACATCATCACAGTGACTCTTTTCTCTGATAGTACATCATCTCAGTGACTCTTTTATCTGATAGTACATCATCACAGTGACTCTTTTCTCTGATAGTACATCATCACAGTGACTCTTTTCTCTGATAGTACATCATCACAGTGACTCTTTTCTCTGATATTACATCATCACAGTGACTCTTTTCTCTGATAGTACATCACCACAGTGACTCTTTTCTCTAATAGTACATCATCACAGTGACTCTTTTCTCTGATAGTACATCATCACAGTGACTCTTTTCTCTAATAGTACATCATCACAGTGACTCTTTTCTATGATAGTACACCATCACAGTGACTCTTTTCTCTGATAGTACATCCATCACAGTGACTCTTTTCTCTGATAGTACATCATCACAGTGACTCTTTTCTCTGATAGTACATCATCACAGTGACTCTTTTCTCTGATAGTACATCATCACAGTGACTCTTTTCTCTGATAGTACATCATCACAGTGACTCTTTTCTCTGATAGTACATCATCACAGTGACTCTTTTCTCTGATAGTACACCATCACAGTGACTCTTTTCTCTGATAGTACACCATCACAGTGACTCTTTTCTCTGATAGTACATCATCACAGTGACTCTTTTCTCTGATAGTACATCATCACAGTGACTCTTTTCTCTGATAGTACATCATCACAGTGACTCTTTTCTC